>PVLD010023284.1:0-27710 GCA_004027595.1 Dinomys branickii | reverse complement strand
TAAAAAAAAAAAAAAAAAAAAAAAAAAGAAATACATGCTTGGGCCGGGGATACAGCTTAGCAGTGCAGCACCTGCCCAGCAAGTGCGAGGCCCTGAGTTCGATTCCCAGCACCAAGAAAGACCAAAAAAACAAACAGACAAAAACCAGAAATACATGCTGAAGTACTTGTGGGTAAAACGTTTGGGACTGATTTTAGAATTATTCTTGGGGAGGAAGCTGGTGGCAGGGTTGGGGGATAACCAGGAATTATTATTAAAGCTGGGTACTAGTTATGTAGGAATCATTTTTTTATATTTTTCCCTTTCATGTTTGAAATTTTCATAATACAGAGTTTCAAGTTCAAGTACCCTCAAAAAGTTTGCTGGCAGAGGAGCCATAGTAAATTTCTCTGAAGTTTTTCCGTTTGGGGGAAGCAAACTTGTGCCTACACCACTCTTTTTGAGTGAGGCTTGCAGTCCACTGCCCCTCAGGTGTGAAGCTGTTTCAGGTGGGTAAGTACCCTGGACCACCTGCCAGCTAGGAGTGGCTCTGTTTTCTGCAGGGACAGCAATGAGGATGTTTTACTTTAGAACTTTAAAACTACACCTCGTACTTTCAAAGGTGTCTTCTGTGGAGATGAACTCACTGTCCAGCAGAGCTTTAGATTGGGTTTGAGGCTTTTAAAATGTCAATCTCACTAAAACAGTGTCTCTGGGGGGAAATCAAAAGGTGTCCTGGGAGAAGACTGTGAGGCGGAGAGAGCTGAGCGACCCAGGCTTCCGTCAGCCTCCACATCAACAAGCTGTGCATGTGTGGTATAGTTCCTCAGAGCTTTGGTTTCCACTGGGCTAATTTCCCTTGTCCCTTCAATTCCAAAATTTAAAAAAAAATTTTTTTTGGAGACAGAGTCTTGCTATATAGTCCAGACTGGCCTTGATCTTGTGGCAATCCTCCTGCATCAGCCTCCCAAGTGCTGGGGTTACAGCTGTGCATCACCATGCCTGGTGCAAAATAAAATTTTAATGACTTTCTTCCTATTTGTGTTCACAGAGACTATCAGGAGCATGCAGAAAAAGCACAGGCACAAAGTTCACTGTACTTCTATCTTTGAGAAGATAACTTTTTAAATGTCTGTGTTACTATCAAGAACCAAATTTCACCAGGTACATGCTGTATATCTCCTTTCCCAGCACTCTGAGAGGCTGAACAAGAGGGTTGTACTCACACCCAGCCCGAGCAATTTAGGGACTCAGTGAGACCCTGTCTCAGAATAAAAAATAAGTAAAGGATTGGGGATACAGTTCAATGAGAAGACCCTGGGTTCAGTGCCCAGTGTCTCAGAAAAAAGAAGAAAGGAAGGAAGGAAGAAAAACAAGCAAGCAAGAGGAAAAGAAAAAAGGCAGGAAAGGAAGACAGAAGGAAAGAAAGAAGGAAGGAAAGAGACCATGCAGCGTATTTTGTTGTGCAGTCAATCCATGGGCATGTGGACTACTAGGTGAAGACCTGGCCCTTGCCTTCAGGACTTGGTAGTTTGCTGGCAGACACTGTCTTATAGACCTACATGGCAAACACTTCCCGTGAGACAGAAGCCTTCCATCTCTCACTAAAATCTGCTGAATTTTAATGCCGTGTGTAATGTTATCTTGCTCACTGAAAAATTTTGAAGAATTTTTCCCAATCTGCCGATGTCCCAAGGTGGGGCTCTTGCAGGAAAGCTGATGAGGAAAGGCTACAATCTTCCAAGGAGAGCAATCAAAAGCTCTTGACCCAGACTTTCCCCATGACTTTTTTTTTTCTGACAACCTCAGAGGCATCAGAGGTCCTGGTGCTTCCATGGCCACCTCTGGTGGAGGCGTAAGGAGCATCCCACAGCCCGAGTGAGAAGCCGTGGGAGGAGAAAGCTTTAGAAACAAAGGAGGACTGGGAGCCGCCCTCCCTCCCTGCGACAGTCCACCTAGGAATAGTGGCAGCAAGAAATCCTGGTGACCTGGGCTCCTGAGACAGAAGGGCTGGAGGTGACAGAGAAGGAGGAGCGTGGTGAGGGTCCCGAGAGACCCTGGCTTATAAAGTGTCTCCATTACACCCATTTACCTTTCGTGCAGCCTGTCAGGAATGCTATTCATTCATGACATTTTCGTCTTGTGTATGTTTCCATTCCACTGTAGACAGGAGCGTGTGTGACCCTCAGCTGTGGGGAGTGGCTGAGCTGGAGATTGACCGCGTGCGTTCAGGGTTAGAGCAAGGCCAGCCCAAGTACACGGAGCACCAGAGGGAGCCACGTAAACAAGTTGTCAGGACTAGAGCCCAAGCCAGTCCAGCAGGTGTCCTCCCTGTCAGCTGCAGCACAGAGAGCTCTGAGAGTGTCTTGCTTTCAGTGTTCTCAGCAAAACACTGGGACCTTGCACTTTTGACTCTGTTTCACGAATCCCCCCTTTTTACTGTGTATAAATAAAGACACAGACCGTGATGGGTTTTCACTGCCTCTCCATCAGAGAGGTCAGGTCCCACCTGGTCCCAGCTTTCCTTTTCCTGTGTGTCTAGTTTTTTCTAAATCTCCCATCAAACCCTCCCAGGTCCCCACTGGCCTGTAGGTCGTGGCACCCCACCTGGCAGGATGCTCCACGTCCTCAGCACACAGCCCAGCCCTTCACCTTAGCCTTGTGGCGGGGGTTGGAGCCCATGGCTGATGCAGTGGGGCGCATGTCTTACATTGTACTTTTCTTTCCCAGGTGTAACATTCCCCATCAGCCTCCAAATGAATGCAAGATCAGTTTGAATAGTAAATATTTATTTTACTCTAGCACCAACTTTGGAATTTCTTTGAGTTTAGTGTAGTTTAAAATCCACAGCCATAAAAAAACAAAAGATCCTTACCGCATCCCTGTGAATGGAATTTGCCTTCCAAGTACAAGCAAGAGACACGAAAGAAGAAATAAATATTATCAATGGCACATGTTTGCAATTTTCTAGTTCCCAAGGAATTCAGGCCTGGCCACCTGTAACTTGTTTGGATATTATCCAGAAAGACAGTTGGAAAATGAGAATCAGATCAAATCAAAACAAAACAAAAAAACAACCAAGGCTGAACAACAATTTTGGATTATATTTAGAGAAGAAAGTCTAAATTCTGTAACAGAGATGGACACTACGAAAATCGACCTTCCTCTCACAAGGGGCATAGATGACAGGGAGCCTGGCTTTGGTGGCGTTTGTCTTGGAAGGGAAGGTGCAGGAATAGTGCACTGTCTTCAGATGCTTACTGGCTGTCATGCAGAGGAGGGGGTCACATTTTTCTGTGCATGATGCAAAGGGTTGAACTAATACATGAGTGTGTGATAATTGAGTTTTCTTCAAGGAAACTTTTGTAGGGAGCTATTCGAAGAGGGAAAGGGATGTTTGCAGGGAGAAGTAGGAAGTTGCTGGCTACTAGGCAGAAGCAAGAGATTGCTTTTCCTTTCCTCTACAGCTCTTGTGCACTTAACTACACTACTCCCTTGCAGTTCACTGAAGGAGCCAGACTCTCTCCCCAGCTGTCGTTACCCCGCCTAGAACGTGTCCTGCACGCACCGCCACCTTCTCCCACAGGCCTCGGCCTCACGAAGGTCTCTCTCACCTGAGAACATTCCTGCTGCTGCCCTTTGCCAAAGCACCTAGCATTTCCCTTTGTAGCACTTACTGAATTTGTACACACATGTAAGTGCATGTCTGTGTGGATATACATGTGCATATTTTATACACCGACATATATATCACATAATGCACACAAACGTGATGCATAGCTGTAGCTACACAACAGAAACATAACTCCTGTAGCCATTTGTTTAATGCCTGTTTTGGTGCTATAAGGGACGCTTTATAGGAGATAACGTGTCTGTTGTGTTCATTCTTCTATTTGGTTGTGTATCATACGTAGAATGTATTAAGTGCCCAGTAAATGTGTTAAATGGGTCAGAGAACCTAAGACGTCCGAGCATCAAAGAGTCTGGCCTCACGCTGCTCTAGGAGTGAGATGAGAGCCGCCCGAGGTGATCTCAGATGGGGCCTGGATCCGGCACTGGGTAGTATCTCGTCCCTGGGTGTGAAAGTAATTTATTTTCAATTTACTTTCAGGCCTTCTGATTTTGTCAGAGAGAAAAGCTTATCTCGTTGACCACACCGACACTTTCTAGTATCCCTGGGGTGTTTGGAGCTCAGCCTCAGCAAGCAATACCATCTTGCCAGGATTTAATAACATTTTGTTTGTTTTATTTTTTATTTGTGGGCTGCCCTTTATTCATGACAAGTGATACTGATTTTCCCTTTACAGAAGTGATTCCAAACTTTCTTTTAAAATAAGACTGTGGGAGTTTATTTAATAAAACACACTGAGGCAATAACAGTGGAGTTATGATGTGCTGGTAGTTCTTGAAGAGTATGGAGTTTTGCAGCCCCTTAGCTGCTATGCAGGAGCTGGGAGACAGCTTTTCTTCCCTGCTTGACTCCACATTTCCCTCTTGCTTGTGGTCCTATGACCGCATTTCTGGGTTGAGGGCCTGTGGTTGCCAAGAGCCACTTCCAAGTGGTGCAGTCCCCTGACCGAGGAAATGTGACAAAGTCAGGTTTTCATAAAGCTAAACTTAGGCATTACCTTTCTGATGGTAGGTCTTTTTTTGATAGTAAATATACTTTCCAAAATAGATGGTGATTGAAAGAGAAAATCCTTATCTTGGCAAAAATACAGTGTTGGAAACCCCATGCTGTATCTCTCTTTTCCTCCTGTGAGGTTGGTGGTCTTGGGAAGATGACTTTGACTGCCCTGTGACCCAAGCCTGGGGCCTGCTGCTCTTAGAGACCCCTGTGGGCCCTGTCATGCACAGTGGGATTAATAGTTCCCAGTAAAGTCTTGTTTTCCTCCTGTGTGAATAGTAAGTGTGCATACATGCATGTGTGTGTCTGCATATTTTCTCATCTGATGCAAATGCAGGTGTGTTACACCAGCGTTTCTGTTAAAAGGATTTGTGTATTGTTTCCCATTCATTTCAGATATGCATTCCAAGAGCCATATTTGTAATGAAAGGACATGTGAATAATTGATGGACATGGTTATAGGTGCACAGGCATATAATAGCAGGGAGAGGCAGGGGTGTACATGTAGCTACTTCCTCCACTGGAGAAAGGAACGGACAGGAGGGCTCCTAGGGTGGTGGCTCCCTGTGGCAGGATGAGCTTTTGGAGGGCAGCAGCCTCCCTGGGTCCTGAGGGTAGTGACATCACCATCTGGGGGTGCGGGGAGGCGAGCAGGGGTTGGCGGAGGAGAGATAGGCTGGTCATGCATGAAAGCTCCCAAAAGCCAAGTGGTGCCTGGCACAGGGAGCTCACTCTTACCAAGACATCATCCCAAAGGGAGGACAGCAGCCTCAGCGCTGGAGTAACCGCTGCCTTCTTTCGCTCTTTGTGTCTGTGCTTAGTGTGCTTTGCGTGTGTGCATAGTCCCTGTTACCACTGCTGGGATAAAACACCTGGCACCTGCCTACAACATAAAGTAGGCTTGCGGCTGGCAGAGGATTCATGGCGCAGAGAAGCTGCTCAACTCACGGCAGCCCTGAAGAAGAGGGAGGAGGAGCCTGGGACAAGAACACCTCTTCCAGGTCACACCCAGTGACCCGCTCCAGCTGGATCCAGCTCCTCACAGCTCATTTGACTATGAAAATACCCATGGGTGAGCCCACCTTGAGTGTATCGTTCCACATGGTCCAGTCACCTTCTGCACACATGAGACTTTTGTGTGACATTTAAGATCTGTGTCACTATAGAATCCAAACCTGGGGCTCAGACTCTGAGATCCCTATTAGAGATTCAGCAGACGTAGTGCTGTGTCACTTTTAGTAACTGCCTGGTTAAAAGCCTCTAAAGGACCAGACACTTAAAATGACTTAAACTAGTTGTCACTCGTCATAGGTCGTTTACCCTGGTGACACCGTTACTGTGCTCAGTATCATCTGTCACCACGTACGTGAGCTGGTAATCCGTGTGTGCATGTGTGTGCACTCATACATACTCAGAGCAGTGGATCTGGTTACTGTTCAAGTCTGGGCTCAGTACCCTCAACAAATACTTGGTAGATATTTATGGGGACTTATTTTCATACATCCTGGAGGGTTGCTGTACGAGCAGGAGGCATCCGCGTCTACTTACACATGCAGCTCACGATTACTACATCATGCAAATTACACTGAAAGAAGCAATGTAAAAAAGCAATAGCTGGGCATAGTGATGCACGGCTATAATCGCAGCCCTCTGGGAGGCTGAGGTAGGAGGATCATGCATTTGAGCCTACCCCGGGCAAATTTGCAAGACCCTGTCTCAAAATAAACAAAAAGGGCTGGGGATATAACTCCGTACAAAAGCCCTTGGCTTAATCCCCAGTGCTGGGGGCAGGGGGAGAGAAAGAAAGAAAAGTGTCACTGAGGAAACATATGATCAAGACTCTGAGAAAACGTTCCACACTGTGGGCATATAGGGGAGATGGTGAGGATATGCCAGGCTGAGGAGACAAAAGAACGGCGAAGGGGTGGGAGAGCGTTCTGTCTGGGGAACGGTCTCTGAGCAGTGAATCCCTAGCCCACCGTGCAGCACTCAGCTAACATGTTGACAAAGCCATTCCTTGTGCTTTCTGTGCACAGTGGTGGCAGTAGATGGCACCAAGGACCGCATGTGAGTGCCGCGGGAGACTGGGGAAAAGCCAGGAAGCATTGTGAATGGTTCTACGAGCTGAAACCTAATTAGATTTGTCCCTTAATAAATGTCTTAGTAAAAAAGAAAGTTCCAGAGGATATGGATCCACAAACTATTTGACATAAGCAAGCAGATGCTGTTGCATGCAGAAGGGAATAGGATTTCTCTAGACAGCAGAGTCAACAGAACTCTATCTTTGCTCCTGGGAGCCAGAATTCTTTCAGCATGTCACTGTGAAGAGCGCACCCTATGTAAAGGGTGTTTTCCAGTGTCAAAGGGCGATCTTCTCCCAGCCCTCAAACCCGGAGATATTGCATCTCAAGTGCGGAACTCCAAACCTGCTGTACTATCGTGGTCTTCTCCATGTCTGCCAGCAGGAGGGGATGGTGCTACCTGTGCAGCTTAAGTTTCCTGTAACCTAGTGCTTTAAATCCACACATGATAGAAATTCCTTATAGGAAGCATGAGGACATGGAGGCACAAACAGGGATGGAGAGCATGAAAATTGCACAACCCCACTGTCTGCAGGCGTCCCTGCTGGTGCGCAGACAGCAAGGTCTCTGTTACAGACTGAGTCAGCTCCAGACTCTATGATGCATGAGCTATTTTTAATAGACGTCAGCGCCGTGGGATGGTGGCGGATCGCTGGAGCTTAGCACCAAAGATTAAGCAAAACAGTTCTCAAACCAAATCCTGCTCCAGGGACAAAGGGACAGACCTGCATGGGTGAGCAAGCAGGTGCATGGCCTTTGCTATAGTCATGCTGGGAAGGACCCAGCTCTCACCTTCTGGCTGCTCAGAGCAGCACCTTGCATGGCAATCCTGCAGCCCGCGCAGCAGCAGCACAACCCTGGCACCCTCCTGCCGCACAGAGGGACTCAGGCCACAGAAGGCCACCTGGTGAGGCCGCCTCACCAGATGGGGGAACCAGCTGCCTGGCTCCCCGAATCTCTTCCTGGCTCACAAGAGGGCACAGTTGCCTACAGAACATTTTTGCTGGGACACCTGTCTTATGCTCAAGAAAAATCCCTTGTGATATCCACCACACCTGTCAGCAGACCCTCTGTAGCCATCCAGGATACAGGTAACTGAAGACTTAGAGGGTCTGGTTTTTGTTAGTCTTTCAAATGCTAAAGAAATGCCCTTAGAGAATAAATTAAAACATACCTCTATGTTTATTTTGTTAATTTTTATTATGCTTATTTTGAAGAGAATTAGAGATACTTTTTCCATTTATAGTTGTGCATATAGTACACAAATTGCTTGACACTTTCAGTTTATACTGATCATATGTATATTATTGCTTAACAGAAATGGAATAACTTACTATGTGGTTTTATAACCTACTGTATTCATTAGTAACATGTTATAAATGTATTTCCAAATCAGTGTACCTCTGCATTATCAGTTTTAAGAATTGCATAGTAGTCTACAACATACTTACACACAGCTACTATTGACCAACGCGTGTGGTTTTTATGACTTTTTTATATAGGCATCAGTATAAAAATTTTCTGTGTACATATTTCTTTGTGTGTTGGTTATTTTATTAGGATGCATTCCTAGAAGTAGAATTGCTGAATCACATGGTATGTACATTAAAAAGCTGATTTAAACAAGATTTTAAATTACTCTTTCAAAGAATGTAGCAATCTTTACTCCCACCAGCATCTGCTTTCTTAAATGCCCTCCCACAGTGCAAAGAATTAAAGAAATGTTTTTACGCACCCAATAGGTAAATGCTTGCGCCAATCTTACTGGCACTCTGAGCCTTTTTTAAAAAACATGTTTGCTGCTTATTTGTATTTATTCTTTTATTATTGTTTCAAATATAATAGGGAAATGAACCCTCTACGCAATTATTATTCCTGTCAGTTGCCAGAGATCTTATAATTTATATATATTTAGATTCAACGATGTAAAGTCAACTTAAAGCAGTCTAAATCACCACATTTCTCATTTCAAGCTCCAGCTGGAAGTGGGACAATGCTAGCTAGCTAGCTATTTATTTATTTATTTTTGAGACAGGGTCTTACTATGTTCAGGCTGGCCTTGAACTCACTATATAGCCAGGCTGGTCTCAAACTTGCAGTGATCCTCCTGCCTCAACCTTCTGAGTAGTGAGATTACAGGTGTGTGCCACCACGCCTGGCTCTGAACGTGGCTATTTCTGGTACTCTGCAAGGGCCAGCTGGGTGGGATCTGGGTGTTCTTCACCTGCCAGGAGACCATGAGATGCTTAGGACCTCAGCATCAAGACCCGCTTAGGAAATATTCATGCAACACTGCAAGAAACAGAAGCTCAGCCTTCTTGACTCCACTTGGTGGGTGCAGAAGAGATAATGGCTGCCAGAGAGATACCTTCGCAGCAGAATTACCTGGTGCTCTTGCCCAGAATTGCTTAGATTATGGGAAAAATTGTGTGTTTGGTTCATGTACTGGTGCTTTGTGATGAAGTCACATGGGAAGCAGTGCTTCCTCTGCCCTGCACCTCCTCAGGGTCTTGGAATCTAACGTGAGCATCCTGGCCAAAGGGTGGCCCTGGGAGAGGCTTTCCTAACTTGCTTATATGTGTGAGAAACAGGCCCCACTTCCAAAGGCAGGGGACCCTCTGCTCAGTGGCCACCTGTTGCCTGATGCTCAGCACAGCTTCTGCAAAGGGGGCCTTCTGGACAAAAGGCTAGGGCCTAACTGAGGATGCGCTGAGAGGAAGAATCATCAGAAGTGCACACTAAGGTAAGAATGGCTTACCTGAGAGGATGGGTTTCCAAAGAGGATGGGACAAGGGATAGGACAGAGGATAGGACTAAACAAGCAAGATCCTCGGAGAAGGAAGGAGACCTGGAGGAGAAGCCGGGACAGGCCAGCAGGGGGCCTGTCCCCTCGCGATGAAGCTCTGCTTTGTGACCTCTGCCCTGCTGCCTCTGGATTTGTACTGGGACAATCTGTGCATAACTTGGAACTTTACTCACTTTTTCAGACTTGATTTCAGTAAAATATTCTCTGCGTTTGCTCATGTTCCGCTGCTCAAAAGAATTTTCTCTCCTTCTGACTTTCTGGCCACCCCACAAAGGTATAGTAAGTGTTTGGAGGATCTGGGATTTGAATACTCCTGCCTAGTGCTTCCTGCTGAGGAAAACACTGGGCTCCAGCACCCAGGAGACGGGTCAGCTCCGCCCTGCCCTGTCCCTGTCCGACCCGTCCTTCCCTTTTGACCTTCTCTGTGGATTCGCATTGTCCTTCAACCTGCTGTGTTCTCCAGTGCCCTTCCTACTCCTCTAAGCGGAACCCCCACCCTTGTTTCCTCTTCCCAAGTCCTTCCTCCCGCTTGTCCCCTGGGCTCCTGGGCCTGTTGGGGCAAGCAGCACTGAGCTGTTTTTAAATATGCACTTTCTAGCAGGGTATAGGAGTGCATGCCTGTAATCCCAGCCCTTGGGAGGCTGAGGCAGGAGGATCACAGCAAGTGCAAGGCCAGCTTGGGCTACAGAGTGAGTTCAAGGCCAGCCTGAACTATATAGTAAGAGGCAGTGAGACCCTGTCTCAAAAAAACAAGCAAAAACAAAACAGAACAACATGCACTTTCTCCAAAACCTATCTTTCTGTATCCATAACTTGCCAAGTCATAAACACTTTTTTGAAAAGATCAATTTAAAAATCAAAGAGGATATTTTCTCACTGTAGAATGCATAGAGTAAATGACAGAAGGAGGCTCCACCCCCGCCTTGCCTCACCAGCTCTGATGTGCCTTGAGCCTTGCTGGTTTGTTGTTTATCTTTTCGGAGTTTTTCTCTCCTTGTATAAACACTTTTTGTGCATTCAAAAAAAAAAAAAACTATTTCTACAAAAATAAGACTACCTGGTGTAACTTGCCTTTGAAACTTAATACATGATACACAAGTTCTATGTTGTGGGCTTGTCATTCCGGTTTAGGGCTGTGTCATAACTTACTGAGGCTGTCTCTCCTTGCTGGACGTTCATGTTCTCTATGGCGTTTCAGTGTTACACAGTGATACAAAAAACATCCTTTCCTGCTGAGCTTTGTGTGTGTTTCCTGGCATTTCTGATGAAACACGAGGAGAGGAACATCCAGGTAAGGGGTTTGTGTATTTTGAATACTGATGAGCTTTTGGGTTGCTCGATAAAGTTTCATGCTAATTTATACCTCGCCTTCAAGTTGCAGTGTGTCACCTCAGGAAGCCCAATTACCACCCTTCTGTCAGGCAGTGAGGGGCACCCTCCCTTCTCCTAAAGTGTTGGCCAAAACATGGTGACGTGCCTGAATTTCGCCACTCACGCATTTGAATATTGGTTAAATAATCTGTCTCTATCCCTGGCTTTTAGGCTCTTTCTTTTTCTTTTCTTTTTTTCTGATTTCAGTAGTAACACATGTTCACTATATGAAATTCCATCGTTATGGAAATACTGGACTTTAAGGAAATGCCTATTTTTTTGTGTGTGGGTTCATTTTGTTTTGTTTTCAGTCTGGGTCTGACTACGTATTCCAAGCTGAACTCTATGTAGCCCAGGCTGGTCTTGAACTAGTCGGTGATCCTCTTGCCCCAGGCTCCCAAGTGCTGGGATTACAGGCGTGCACTGGCACACCCAGCAAAATACCTGGTTTAGATAGTCCTTCTCTGCTGCCTGGTGCTCATCTGTCTTGTTAGCATGTGCAGTTTACCCCACAGTAACAGTTGCACACGTCCATCTCCCCACAAGCTGAGTTCCTAGAGGATCCGATCCTCTCTGTTGTCATGCCCTACCACCTAATATGCACACAGGGCATGGCACATGCCCAGTGTTTATCCCCTGACTGGACAGGAAGAAGACACCACCCTCAACATGTACATGTACGGGTGCCTGCAGTAGATACACAGCATGACTTGTGGACGCCTTTCCTGCTCAGCCTCCAGAAGAAACAGCTTCGCGGGGCCTGCCCAGAAACGAATGCTGATGGGATTCACTGTTGTCTCTGTGATTTGGTTTCGTAGCTATTAGGAACTATTTAGTATCTCTAACAAAGCCATGCAGGAGCCCGGGAAATAGTTATTAGCTGCAGTGGATTGGTTTGCCAGTGTGATTTGTGGCTATGTGTGTTTATTAAACACCCACTCTGTGCTCCTCAAGTCAGTAGCCCTTGTGTTTGCAGAGCCAGGTCTTTTTGGTTATAAACAGTCTTAGTTAGTTTTCTCATTGCTGAGACAAAACACCCAACACCCAAAGCTAACAGGAGAAAGGTTCATTCTGGCTCACAGCTGATAGAGGTCGCAGTCCGTGGTCAGCTGGCTCCCAGGCAGGGTGGTCTGGCAGAGGGGACTATAGAAGAGAAACAGTTCATGGCAGGCAGAAGGCAGCAAAGCAGCAAAATAGCAAGCAAGCAGCAGCCAGTCTGGCTTTTTTCTGTCCTTTGATATCCACGTAGACTACCTGTCCTTCGGGTGGCCCCACTCACACCCAGAGCGGGCCTTCCCAGTATCCACATCCAGGACTACGCCAGACCAGTCACTGGGCTAATTTAGTAATCTCACACCCTTGAACCCAGCATCACACACCCTCAATCCAGCCACTTCTGAAAAGCCCCACCCCTGGCCATGACAGTAACCATCTATACTCTTTTTTAAAATCACTTCCTTTCTTGTTGTCTGACCCATAAAGTAGTCCTTGCACCTTGCCCTAGGGAAAGTAGATTATCTGACTGAAACGCTGGGAGCCCTTTTGCTTGTTCTCTGAACGGTGCGGGATCCTCAGGAAACCATCTCATCTTTGTGGATCTTATTCTCCCCTTCTAAAATTATGGCCCCCTGGGGAGGCCAGGGATTGGTTAGTGAGTTCCTGTTCTCCTGGGAGAGGAGTAAAAGACTCCGTGTCACCCACCCTTACCGTTGTAGGGGAGGGGCTTCCAGAGCCCTGGAGAGCTAGAGGTTAATAGAATTAAGCATCATACGTGAATTAAAGAGCCAGACATGGTGATGCACACCTGTAATCCCAGCACTCGGGAGACTGAGGGAGGAGGATCATTGTGAGTTCGAGGCCAGCCTGAGCTACAAAGTGAGTTCCAGACCAGCCTAAACTGCATAGTGAGACCCTGTCTCAAAAAGACCACACACACAAAAAAGATATTTCATAAGGGAATTAAAAATTAGGAACAAAAACAAGGGTGGGCTGACCCTTGGTTCCCATGAGGTCACAGACAGCACAGATTGCCCCAAAGTCATCTTCCTACTTGGAAGCTAAAGTGATCTTGTAGGTTAGCTTTTCATTATAGTCAGCCTATTTGACATGAAACATTTATTTCATTTTTATGAACCTGTAGAAAATGAGCTCTGTGTCCACAATCACAGCATTTCTAACATTTTTGAGGAAATTCTATGCTTGTTACCCTTAGATTGCATAGCATTTGCAGTGGGACTTGGGGTTGGGATCAGCACTCTGCAATCAGGTGCATGACCATGTCTTCAGTAAGACACGTGTAACTCATAGTGAAGATTTTATTTAATGACTTTGTGTCAAGGCAGGGCAGATTTTTTTTTCTTGCTACCAAATTATTTACTTATACTTAAAAATTTTTCCATCTCCAGAACATTTGGGGTTTCAGAATTTCAGATAAAGGATGGTAGATCTCTACTTTTTCCTTTGTAAAGGCAGTAGACTGGCAAAAGTTTAATGTGTGGGCTACCAAGTATAAGCTAGAGAGAGAGACAGGACCATAGTGCCCCTTGCAGAGGCAGAGTAAGACTTGAGTCCCTGGGGGCTGGCCTCCCGGACAGTGTGGACTGCCCAGCACTGTTTGTGTGTGTGACCAGTGGCAGCTTCGTTCTAAGCCAGGCACTCTCTGGTGGGGAGTCCTTTCTGCTCCCCAGCATCACCCCCGCAGTGCCTCCTGCCTCCAGCCTCCTTCCTTTCCTCTTCCCCGCAGCTGAGCACAGAGCATCTTGCTCCCACTGTCACGGGGCAGCTGGCTGCGAGTCTGGACACTGCACCCTCCCCAAGCCTTTGTTCTTTCTTCTGGGAGTGCTCACCATGGAAACCATCATTGTGGCTCATCTCCTCCTGGCCCCAGGTGGTCCCTGAGGCTTGGCCCACACTGTGCCACCCTGGAAGGTGCCATCTGTCCCCTGGCTTTGCTTTTCACGATGGTGGCTTAGCTGGCTTATGGTGCTATCCTGGGATGCGAGGTCTGTAGAGGAGTGTGACTCTCCACACCTGGTGACCCTGCTCAGTGTGAGACACGTACACTTTCACACCCACAGCAATGCCTCCCTGTTAACAATGCCGTTCTGAGACTAGGACAGGCCAAAGCCAGATGGCTTGACTTACATTGGTTCCTTGAGGGCTCTGTTTAGCAACCTGGTCTCGGTTTGTGGAGCACATCAAGCAGAGAGTGCCTCAGAGACCCTCATGCCTGCAAGTGGCTGCCTACCGTGGGTGGTGGCTGAAGCTTGACAGCACCCTGAGCTGCTCCAGCACCTGATTTATCAGAGTGCAAAATTTATGCTATGTGGTTCTTCTTTGGGCTGAGATTCTTCAATCAGCCTGGTGACTTCAGTTGCCAAGGAAACCATGTCTCGTGAGACTCAAGATTTACCGCCTGCTCCTAGGCTGCAAGGTTTCCTCCAGAATTCTTGCTGAGACAGTTTACTTTCATATCCTCCCAGCTCCAAGGGGATGTAAATCTTTTGAGTTTTTCCACATAATTCACCTTCCTGCAACAGGGGTGCAAAGAAGATGGGCTTTGGAGGGTGTTTTACGAACTGCTGGAAATAGTATGCACTGTTTAGTGTGGATGGATGGATGAACAGGCAATTTTTGTGAGGCATGGAGAGGGTTGTACTGAGTTCTCAGCCCACATTCTAAAGCAGTATACCTTTGAGTCAGTGATTTAAGTCTCCTGAGCCTCTGGAAAGTGAGAATCATACTAGATCTGACCCCACTCATTAGCAATGAGGCTACAGTGAAAACCGCATGTGAACTGTCTAGCACAGTGCCCATAGGCCTTCCCTAGACCTTAGCTATCGCTGTGTGTCTGAGTCTGTGAGCCTCAAAATACAATAAGAGGATTGATCTTTGTTACCTAGAATCAGCAGATTATAGTCTGTAACGGTTGTCCACATTTTTTGTAACCCCTTGTGCTGTACCAAGCATCTGCATAGGACTGCCTCATACACCCTGATTGCATCCCTGTAGATGGAACAGCATGTGCGTTCCTCTCTCCTTTTACAGGTGAGGAAACTGAGGCTCCAGGGAGGCTCAGGCCACCCATCTAATCAGACTCAGAAAGTTTGATCCTGCCCCCAGTCTGGTGGACAAACAGGTCCAACAGCAAGTAGTGACAGGTGGGCTGTGATGCGAGCCTCGGCTCTTGAAAAGAATTGTCTGTAACAGCTGAGCAGGTGTTAAGGTCTAGGGGCCTAGAAGGGGCCTCTGGGCAAAAGCAGTAGGAGTTGAGCACAAACCCGAGACAAAAGGGAAGTTTCCATTGCACCCTGAAAAAGGAGATGGACACGCAGAGGGAGAAGAGAGACACGGAGCAGAGAAGTAACTTAAACAGTCACTTATGGGCACACCTGCAAACCTTGCCACCGTTGACAGTAATTCAGAGGGAGACTACCACTCGGTGGGTGGCATGTTAAGTGAGGAAGAGAGCATGGTGATTGCCTGGCACAAGATTCCAGCTGTGGACGATCCAACCCACAAAGGTCAGAGACTTAGAAGTTAGGCAGAAGAAGGAAAACAACTCTTCTGTTAGCATGGTAGATCTTAAAGCTTATTCATAAGCTTCTGTTGTTTTGTTTTGTTTACAGTACACTGCCTGATTGGTCTGGATGTGTGCACTCGGGGTGTCCAGCGTCTTTAGTCCCAGTTCATTAATTCCTTAGTCCATTTTGTGCTTGGCTCTTCCAAGGGCTGTGCTTGAACCAGTGCCAGTCATGTGTGACCTTATCACTGGCCACTGACTGTCCTGCCTCCAGGAGCTCAGCACTGACCCCCCAGGCAGCCTGCCTACTGCTAGAGGTGAACACGCCCTCCCTGGTTCTGAGAAACATCCCTAATTAATGTCCCCCCTTTGTTTGTGAGGAAGAAGAAAAGGCAGTGCCAGTTAGTGAACAAGGCTCCTTCCAGGATCTGAAGGGATTAAGTAGGGAAATTAAGTAATCAGAGAGGTGACAACTGAAATAACCCAGTGCTGGGCAGCAGTGCCCGTATGACCTGGTTTATTACTGTCTGGAGCCTGGTGCTTTTGGACAATTGCCTGGCTGCTCCTACGCTTTCCGCAGGGATAACAGGCTGTGTTTGCTCGCCCTTTGTTCTTAAAGTATTTAGTGGGAACCTTTATGTTCTCACAGGTCAATGGGAAAGGCAGCGTGCTGCTGTTAGATTGGGCAGCAGCAGCAGCCTTATCTGCCGGTGTCTTTTGTTATGGTCTGTGTGCTTCTAGGTTCTGTCCCTGCTGAAGGCAGTCTCTGGACACAGGGACAGTTAATTATGGTGTTTAAGATATGATGTCTGGTGTTTGCTTTAAGATGTTCCCATACATATCCAGAAACTATGAGAAGCTCTGAAGCCAGGCATGGTGGCACATGCTTGTAATCCCAGCACTTTGGAGGCTGAGGCAGGAAGATGGTTGCGAGTCTGAGGCCAGCTTGGGCTACAAAGTGAGGTCAAGGCCAGCCTGAACTGCATAGTGAGACCCTGTCTCAAACAAAAGAAGCTCTGAAATAAGAAAGGTGAGGCTTCCTTGGGGATCCTTGTATTCTGGCCTTTAACTTGTTTGTTTGAAAATTGTCATAAAAAATTTAAAAAGTATTTAAAATACTGATAGGAACAAAATACCAGAACTAAATGTGGGAAAAGCGCCAGATGACAGTAACCCCTGTCATTCTCCTTGGGGAGACCCATCTGCAAGTGCTGCCCTGGCCATGGACATTGGGAGCACAGCTCCTGACCATGGTATGCCAAGGGCTGCCAGCTCTGCTGCTCCCAGGTCAGGTTGCCTGCCGTGGGTGCCTGTGATTGTGTGTTGTTTGATCTTTCGCTCAACAAATACTGCCAGGGCACCACTGCGGATGCTGAGGTCCCACGGTGAGGTTCTGGTGGCAAGGTGCAGGCAACAGTGGGGTGCTGGTGGTGAGCAGGAACACAAATCCTAATCAGGGCCAGGTCGGTGGGGACACGAGCCATGAAATCCCATGGGACCGCATGGTGGCCATGGAAGGTGGGGAGCTGGCTCTGCTGAGGAGCTGCCATGGGGTCCAAGTGATCAAGGACAAGGAGACCTTGCTGCTGGCCTTGAGGGGAGCAGCTGTCCAAACACGGGGCGCTGCTGAGAGGGGTACGGCCTGGAAGCAGAGGCTGCAGCGCCACCTCGCCATGTTCTTCCTGACTCCCCTTCATTCCTCTCAAAGGCGTCGCTTCCCAGGGATCAGCTCATCTCCCTGGGTTCCGCCTCCCACTCGTTTGTCCCCCGGGGCCTCTCTGAGCTGCGGCAGATGTTCCATGCTGGGCTGGGGAGCCCTCTCCTGCAGAGCAGAGCCCAGGCTGTGACGGGGATTTGCGCGGATTGGAGCATGGCACCTGCCAAGCCCTGTCTTCTTCATCGATTTGGGAATGAGTCATGAGGCTGAGGTCAGCCGAAGGCCTGCAAAACCCACATCCTGAGCTTTGCTTATTTTCTACCAGTGGACTCAGAAATGTTTGGTTGTAAAAGAAACCTTAGAAAGGATGATATAATGCAGCATTGTTTTTGGTGCAATTTAATTTATTTGTTTTTGAGATCGGGTCTCACTGTGTGGCTTAGGCTGGCCTTGAACTTGTGATGATCCTTCTGCCTCAGCCTCTAGAATGCTGGTATTGCAGGCATGCACCACCACACCGGGCTGACTTTTTTTTTTTTTTAATAAACAGCATTCCTTGTATGAGGAGAGTATGATGATGTACAAATTGGTATTGGTCTTAAAAATATGCATGCCCTTTGACCAGCAAATCCTCTCTCTAGTAGTTTATTTAAGAAGATAATCATGGATGTGTACAAAGGTTCTACCTACACAAATCATCATCTAGGGTTTGTAAGAATTAAATGGGGAGTGATATAATGTTGAGCAATAAGAGATGGATGAAGTGATTGTGATACATCTGTGGTAGAATAGTATGTAGCCAGGCAAAATGAAATTGTAGGAGAATAAATGTAAAGGCATGGAAAGCTGTTTATGTTACA
This sequence comes from Dinomys branickii, assembly GCA_004027595.1. Lineage (NCBI taxonomy): Eukaryota > Metazoa > Chordata > Mammalia > Rodentia > Dinomyidae > Dinomys > Dinomys branickii. Next base: position 9,807 of record PVLD010023284.1, on the reverse strand, counting down.
TTTCATGTTGTGAATACGTTTGGCTGCAACTAATAGTTGTTGGAAGAGGCCACAATAAGTAGGAATTAATTTCTCCCACATAATATGAAGACTTTTGTAGGCGATTCAGTTGGTTAAGCAACATCAAGACAGACACTTCTACAATTCATGAGGCCATTCTAATGCGTGACTCCTCATGGTCACAAGAGAGCTGCTGCATCTCTAGACATCCAGTCCATTGGTTGTAAGAGATGCTGAAGAAGCGCTTAGCTCTTTAAAAGCTGAGGAGGATGAGGGCTATAACTGGGTGTTGAAGAAGTTCAAACCGCAGGATCTGCCAAGCAACATCAAGTAAAAAATGTAGTTTGCGGAATAATATTTACAACAGAATCCATTAAGATGTATAAAATAAAATGTAAAGCCATCAAGTATTTTAAAATAAAAAAGTACTTTGAAATTGTATTTGATCCATTTCCTTGTTTCATCATTTTTTTCAATTTTTTATGCAATCTAGAGTGAAGATGACTTTAACTCCCTGTCAAGTCACTGACGTTCCAGATACTGTGATTAAAGATGGGACCATGGGATTATTTTTCCTTCTTTTTTTAAAGCAAATATTTTCTATAATGAGTGTCTGTTACTTTTCTAATAAGTTACGAAAGATGATTACATTTTATACCAAATATATGAAATCTATTTAAAATTTTTGTTTTGCCCACCTTCTTGTGATAGATACAATGAAGTGAAACCTAAGTAAGTAAGTAAGTAGTTAAGTAAGGGGCCGCTTACTCCGGAGTCCACATCCTGTTAGGAGCTGGGCTTGGCCAGCCCTGCGGTCTCAGTGTCCAGCTCAGGAAAAGCTACTGCACTTGTCTGTTTGTTTTTTTTTTAATACCATTGCTCTACAGGGCTCTTTTCAAGCCAAACGTGGACTTGTGCATTCTGACCGAGCACATCCTAACCTCTTCCTGTTCCGTATTGTGCTGTGTTATGTGACAGATAGCAAGAGTCTTCCCTCATTCAAATTACTGATATCTGGGGTAGGAAGATGGGGTGGAAAGCTTTCACAGCAGAGGAAAAGAATTTTGCCTTTCCCCAAACATGCCTGAGCATACGGAGAGGCCAGAATCCCTCCTGGAAAAGAGACACCATGACTAAATAAATGACATTAGAAACACGTAACCACTTCTGCATATCCCAAACCTTTAGCAAGTTTTTTTTTTTCATACATCTTATCACCAGACCTTTTTTCCTCTAGAGCCTTGAGCCTTGTGATGTTGAATCTCTTTGGTGTCATTTTATGTGAGAGAGCCAAGTTCATATTTGTTTTCTAATACTGAATTTGAAGATACCATTAGCCTTCCTTTTCCCATTGGTCCCCTGTTGGAGCAGATTCTGAGTTTGCCATGGGAGGCGGTCGCTGAGGGTATTTTCTGGAAGTGGACCTTAGTTTTTCTACTGAGGGTATTTTCTACAATGAACTCCCTGGTTCATTGTAGCGGGAAGTTTGTGAAGAAACAAGACACCAGCAATAAGAAGGTGTCTTGGTTACTTTTCTCTCATTGCTGAGACAAAATACCTAACACCCAAAATGAAGAATGGAAAGGTTTATTTAGCTTACAGCTGTGGAGGTTTCAGTACATACTTGGCTGCTTCAGAGGCAGAGTGGCACATGGCAGAGGGCAAACTGTCATGGCAGCAGAGCACAGCAAAAACAACCAGAGCAAAAGGGAGGAATGGCTGCAAGGAGCCTCTTGTCTTCCCTTACATTGTAAACAGCCTACCCCCACCCAGGGGGCATGTAGCACTCACAGAATCTCTATGCCCTCCTCTTCCACAGGTTCAGGATGAATACAAATAAGCACCCCAGCTCCCTTCTGAGTCACACAGTTAACCTTTTAAACTTCCCAAATTAACATAATAAACAACATCCCAGAAGGGTAAGGGCATGTCCTTTTTACCCCAAGGTTTACACCTGCTGAGTTGCTTAGCCAAACCAAGTTGACACAATGTATCAGCCATAACAGAAGGTAAGTTGCTTAAAAACGTAGTGAATGTACAAATGGGACTACATTAAATTCAAAGGCTTCTGCACAGCGAAGGAGAGAATCTGCCGAGTGAAAAGGCTACAGAATGGGAAAAGTCTCGGCCTGCTCCTCTTCTGGTGAGGATTAATAGCTAGAATATATAAAAACCTCAACAACATGAACTCCAAAAAATCCCAACCAATAAGTAAGCAAAAGAATTAAATAGATACTTCTGGAAGAAGTACAAATGGCCAATTAATATATGAAAAAAAATGTTCAAAATCTTTAGGGTAATGGCAAATTAAAACTACATTGAGATTTCAGGATTTCATTTCACCCCAAGGCAGAACAACTGTTATCAAGAAAACAGGAAGCAGTGAATGCTGGCATAGATGAGAGGGTGGGGATTCCTACACTGTTGGTGGGAGTGTAAATTAGCACACACAGTAGGTACTCAGTAACTATTCGTCCTATAACAGGCCAAAGGACTTACACTACGCTCACAGTCGCAAAGAAAGTGTAGCTTGTATTTCCACAGCTAGCCTCATCTTCAGTTGAGCCCCTTTTCTCTCCTAAGTGGTGTAGCAGAGGAAAACCAAATTTTATTCTATCCTGATCATGTGGCATAATGCACTGATGAGTTCAGAGCTAATGTGCTGTTAGGAGGTAGGGCCTGGCTGGAGGAGGTGGGTTGCTGGGGGGTAACTTAGAAGGGTATATTTTTGCCCCTGGCTCTTCTCTTCTCTCTCTTACTTTCTTCCTGCCTTGTGTTGAGCAGTGTTCCTCCACCATATCCTTCCATCAAACCATTTCTGCCGTGGATCCAGATAACAATAGACTGAACCCTCTAAAACCATGAGCCAAATACATTTCTCCTTCTTTCAGTTGCAGGTGTCTGGTCTTTTGTTCCAGTGCTGGAAAAGTGACTAAGACAAGTGTACAGATTAATCGTTTTTGCCATCAATGACTTTGACCTCTCTGAGTCATGTCCTGCTTACCCAAAATTCCATCATTTCCACCTCTAGGGAGTAATTAAAAGCTGAGGTCTCCAGGTTTTAGTGTATGTGCTGTGGAAGCAAGTGCAAAAGCTGAGGCCCTAGTCCCAGCCTCTCTGCAGTCAGCACAGAAAGATGCGCTCAGACTCCATAGAGAGACACACTCTGGCCTCTGGCTGAGTTTCCCCTTGTTTGGCACCAGCCTTCTGATTGGTTATTTTTTGTTTTGATGGCTCATCCACAGTAACGTGCTCAAACCATAAATCTGCGGGGGAAAAGGCCAGCTGGTGTGAGCTGAGGGACGGAGTAATGGTCCTGCCACCACTCAGATTCTGAGATTCTGATGCAACTGCCAGAGAGGTGCAGTCAGTTAAGCCTGGTATCTCTGTGTACCACAGGCCACTTGTCAACCTTTGAACCATTGTACCTTGCTAAGCCTCAGCTTCTTTGGCCTCTAAAAGCAGAGCATAGTTCTGCCCTACTTAACTCACAGGGAGGAAGTGATAACACCTTGGTAAATACAACTTAAAGCACACTCTCATGTGAGTTGTTTTTGAAGAGCAAATACCACAGGATACCACTGTGTGAGGCCCCTAGAGTGAAGCAGTCAGAGACAAAGGAGAATGGTGGTTTCCGGAGTGCCAGAGGTTGCGGGAGGCCAGGGGGAGGGCAGAGGGCTGTGGTTAATGGGCCAGAAGTTTCAGTTTGGGTAATGAGTATGTTGTGAAGGTGGATGGTTTAGATCAGTGATGGTGAATGTGGCATACATGTTATTAGCTTTTTTTCTTTTTAAGACAAAAGCTGTTAATGTATGAGTTGTTTTTTTCTAAACTAAAACCTCAGTATTCAGGTTTAATTGCAGTACTGGCTCTTTGGGGTGCATAAGGGGGCTTTGGGTTGCAGTTTGGGCACTGGTCTCTAAAAGGTTCGCCATCACTAAACGGTTGTACAACAATGTGAAGGTATTTAATGCCACTGAAGTGTACAATTAAAAATGGTTAACATAGGGAAGTTCTTTGTTTTGTTTTTGTGAGGCAGGGCCTCACTTTGCAGCTTAGGCTGGCCTTAGACTTGTTGGCAACCCTCCAGCCTCAGCCTCCAGAATGCTGGGATTACAGGTGTGCACCACCATGTCCGGCTAAAATAGTGAACTTTATAGTGTATTTTAGTGTAAATTTAAAAAATATGAAGAGTTCTCATCTTCTTAGGCCTGTGAGTTATCACAAGCTAACCTTGGATGTCAGCACGCACCCTCTGCCTGCCCAGCTGCTGCTGTTACTGGTCCTTCAGATGAGACCCAGCCTGGCTTCCCTGTCCCCACAGCCTTGTCCTCTGAACATACTGGCTGAGCGGCAGGGGTCTGAGTGACATTGTTGAGACTGTGCTGTGTCCCAGCTTTGCCGGGCTCTGTGCCTGGCATAGGATGTGCAGAGATAGATGTAGAACTCTAGTTGACAGTGCAGAGGATTCATCACAGCATTTGGCCCTGGTATGGGAAGGGCTGGGAGAGGGTGGTTGGGTGGGCGGGCAGTAGGAAGCCTTCCTGGGGTCCCTGGAAGCACATTCAAGAGTTCACCAGAGCAGGAGCCTGTCTGCCAGCCACACTCCTGAGTGCTGCGTTTGCCCTCACGGTCTTGGTGTTGCTGCGTTCCCTTCTGCTAGGGTGCACTCTCCTCTCTTTCCCCACATGGGCCTCCCCATCCTTAAAGCAGCAGCTCTGGTGCTATGGCCCTTTGGAAACACTGCCTCCACCCAACCAAAATTAATCTCCCTCCTCCTGAGCTCCCACAGCCACCTCTTCCATCTCCACTTACCACATATTTCATCCTGTCAAGTAACACAGCCCTTTAGAGTTCTGCCTCTCTTGTTGGATGTATTTTGGGATTTTTACAGTGCCAAATAAGACATATGGACTGGAACCAGCCATATAGCACAGAAGCGTCATTTATCAGAATGCAGGGTGTCTTCCCCAGACCAGTGTGCAGACCAGTGTGCTCCTGGCTCTCTGCGCCACCTTTTTCTTCTCTGCTGCTTCCTGATCCACACGGTGGAATGTGTTAGCTTTCTATCACTGTGACAAAATACCTAGGAAAGTCAGTTTATGCGCAAAAGTTGACTTTGGCTCACGGTTGCAGAGGTGCAGTCCATGGTGAGTTGGCTCTGCTGCTTCCGGTCCTGTGGCAAAGGCAGGGAGCATGGGGCTAACCAAGGTTGCTCACCTCCTGGTGGTGGGGAAGCCAAGAGAGAGGAAGGTGTTGGGGTCCTCAGTCCCCTTCGAGGGTATAACCCCTCCCAACCTAACTTCCTTCCATTCTCTCCTGCCTCCTAAATCCCCTACCCCCTCCCAGTACTGCCATAGGCATGTGAGCAAACCTTTAGCACATGAGCCTTTAGGAAACTTTTCAGATCTGAATTCTACCACAGGGACAGATGAAAGATGGCCAGATCTGGCCCACCTCTGCCTTTCAAGAGCTCAGCCCAAGATGTTTCCCGTCACGGTTGTGTTGGTGACCACAACTGGCCAGTTAACTTGGCCAGGGTAGAAGCTGCATGGATGTACAAGTTGCCCGATGCCTGTGTGTGCTGGGCAGGAGGCACCCTGGGGTCATGTGAGTTGAACTCTGGCTTTGAGCACGGCAGGCCACTCAGGCTTCCCTGCTTTCCTCCCCAGATTCCGCCCTGTTCACCTCCTCTGAGGCCTTCTTCCTTTCCTTCCCGCCATTTCTTCTCTGTGAAGGCTGCTTCTTGTACATGTCCTCAGTCTCCCCGGTACGCACACACCTTCCCATTGTGTTCATTTTCATTCAGTGGTTTCAGTACATCCTCTCCCCTCAGTTGCTGTTTCCCTTCAGAGTCTAGTTCTGCTGCCTAGCAGTCACCTCCACGCAGTGTCCCACCAGGTGCACACTGTAGGTTCCACGCATCTCTTCTCCTCTCTGACCCCCTTGTCCTGACCACTACCAACTTGGCGTCTAAGTGTAGTGTGTCACCAGACCCTTCCTGTTTCCTCCCCAGCACCTCTCTCAGATCTGCCTGCCCACGAGGACTGTGTCATCTCTCCTGCCTGTGGTGACCTCCTGGAGCCGCCTCACGGTCTGCACCCCCTTCGTGCTGCCCCAGAATTGTCCTAAACAAACACATCTGGTTATGTCAGTCCTGTGTAGAAACCCCTTCAGGGCTCCTCCTCGCTCTTCAGTGACTGAGGTAGAAAATGAAGGGTGTCACTTACAAATGAAACTTTAACACAAGAAAGAAAAAGCACAGAGCACTTCTTAAGTTCCAGAAGGAAAGAGGGGAGGTGAGGTTTGGCTTTGTCATAGGTGGAGTAATTAGCATGCTCAAAGCCCTGGGTTTGCTCCCCAGCCCCAGGAAGGAGGAGGAGGAGGCGAAGTGGTTGGGTCCAGGGAGTATATTATTTCTCTCGTATCTCTTTTAAAAGCTACGAAAATAAAAATGAAAAGCTACAAGAAAGGAAATAAAAATGAAAACTCCAGCTGAGTTAAGAACAGTAATGAAACTGCAATCAAATGTACCTACAAGCCCAAGCTCTTCTAAAGCTGTTTCCCCAAAACATCCAGGTGGCCTGAAGTCAGTTCTGTCAATGTATAAGCACAGGCCCCAAGTAAATCAGTGTGAGACCTGAGTCTGTATGGAAATCTGCATTCTGGATGGGGCTGGGAACAGCTTAACTGTCTACCCAGTGGGCAGAGCACAGCCCCAGACCAATGATCTATCCGGTCTTCAGAAAGTAGGCTTTGCCCAGGTGGCTGAAGTGGGCTTAATTTGGGGCAAGGAAAGAACACTTGGGTCCCCACCCGAGAAGGGTGAAAGGATGAGGGGAACGGATGTTGAGTTGGCGCCCATGAAGACTGGCATTTCATGCTGCTCCATGACAGACTTATTGCTTCCTGGTACCCACAGAGTCACTAACTGCAGAGAATTCTCAGTCTCTATAGCTGCAGTTGCCCGAGGTTCAAACTTACAAGTACAACCTTCTGTCTTGTGTGCTCTAGTAGGAGTGTTTGGTTGCAAAGAACAGAAGAATCAAAGAAGAGTGGTTTAAACAAGTGGGGGTGTGTTTTTCTCAAATGATACCAAATCTAGAGAGAAGCTGGCATGGGTCCTCATCAGAACCACTTGAGCCGTTGGCTTTCGTTACCATGGCGACAGTGTGGCAGCCACAGGTGGAGCCCTTGGGTCTGCAGTGAAGGGGAGAAGAAGAGTTTGGGAAGGTTCCTCTCGTCAGCTCTCCTCTTTTATTAGAAAAATTCTTTCATTTAAGCTTTCTCACCAGCACCATGACACATGGCCCTCTGTGACTTCCGGGGAGGGCGGGAAGAGTGTATGTGGTGAGGCACATGAATGTCCTGACCAAAAGTGGGAGATATTTATGAGGAAGGGAGGAGTAAAGTAGCAGAGGCGGCCGCTGCCGGCATCCAGTGTGTCTCTGTGTGGTACTTGTCCTGTTACCTGTTCCTGAGCTCGTTTTGTGCTCTTCTTTTCCCTCTTGAAATTCAAATACATTTTACCCGTATTTCTGTGGTGTGCTTCAGTACAGTGCAGTTTTAATTGGATAGACTCAGCTCTCAACAGGCCACAGACGCTTGTTGGACTGGTTTCTGGAAGCCACAATTCTGTATTGTGTTAGTTTTCCCATGGTCAAGTATTAATGAGACATTTGTGGTATGTATGCAAATCGTGTTAATCCTCCGTTAATAATGACAGTGCTGGGCACTCCTGTAATGTCAGCACTCAGGAGGCTGAGGCAGGAGGACCACAAGTTAAAAACCAGCCTGGACTCCATAGCGAGTTCAAGGCCAGCCTGAACTACACACCTAAAACACAAAGTAGCAGTGAGTCTGAGCAGTGGCCCATGGTCAGCATATGAATGTTAGGGTGACTCAGTGGGCATATGGAGACTTTATTTGCATCTTTAGTGTTTATAATAGAAATTCACCATAATCATTCAGTTGTATGATATGAATTGTTGGAATGAAACTTGAACTGGAACTGTGTGATCTGGTGTAACGTGAGCCCTGTCTGTCTTGTTTACCGTCTGCCTAGCTGAGGGCCTGGTCTAGAGTAGGTGCACAGAGAACAGTGGTGAGAGAATTTAATTACCAGAGGCTCCTGACAATAGTCTGTCACCTATTAGCTCTGAGGCCGGCCTCGATGACTACGTGTCCCCATGTCCCAGGCCAGTGCTGTCCATGAAGAGAAGGATCCAGAAACGCGGGCTACCCACTGGCTGTATTTGAATACTCCGATTCTCTCCGTGGTCCCGTATTTTCCTTCAAAGTTCAGGTTTGGTAGTCCGGGGGTGAGAGAGTGACGTGGTCCTGTTCCCATGTCCCAGAGGACTGTTAGGATTGTCCCAGCGTGGGTCAGGAGCCTGAACCGCACCAGCTGTCCGGAAGGTAAGCCCTGAGGGAAGGTTCTTTTGAGAAACATTAACTTCATCTTACTGAAACACTAGCAGTGCTGATACTTTGTAAGATAGTGAACTAAGTGACCCACAAAGTCTAATCCAAAGGCATCTGAGGTGATTTTGAGGCTCTGTTTAGCCGCTCAGTGTGAATATTCGCACATTTTGCTGAAGAAACATTCAGTACAGGGGTGCCGTCCCAGCCCCGGCAGCGATATGACATAATGTTATCATGTTCAAATGAAAAATTCCAAATTTGAAAGCCCCAGATTTCAGATGAGGGATTGTGGCTTTGGGTTTCTTGTTCTAACTTCTTGAATTTCAGCCTCTGCCAGAGGCCACAAGATCCAGGGCACCCACAGCCCTGTCCGGGAGGCACTGGCTTGAAGGAGAGCATCTCAAAGAGGGTGACAGAACTGAGTGTCTCCCTGTGTTGGGCACAGCATGGAGGGCTGAGGGGTTGGCAGCGAGGAAGCCCAGCCCTGTGCCTCCTTCACTGGGGTAGGACAGTGTGCATCTGTACGCAGCAGCCACAGCCACTGAGAAGGAGCTGCCCATGCGACAAAGGCTCTTCGGAAGTGTAGCAGCCGGTGGCAGGGAGCGAGACTTCCCTGCTCAAGCTATCCTGAGAGGAGACCTAGGCGGAGACTTGAAGCAGAGTGAGGAGGAGGGACCCAAGTGAAGAAGCATGGAGCGCACGGACCAGGTGGAAGACAGTGCGTGGCAAGGGATGGGGGGCTTGGAGGAAGCTTGCAAAGATCAAGAGAGGCTGGTGAGGGGAGAGGGGCTCAGAGCTCACATCAGAGCCCTCTGGGTAGGAATTTGTAGTGTGGCCTCTCAGTGTCTCCAGCCCTGGTTTCTGGCTATCGTCGTGGGATTATTAATAGCACTGTCTTTCACTCTCAAAAGTGTCCTTGTTTGGACTGTTAAAGCATATGGTCCCCTCTGGTTAGAGACCAGCATAGAAAGCTGAGAGAACTGAGAAGCCATTGAAAAATTTTAAACAATGCACACTTAAAAAAGCTATTCAGGGTCATCTCAGCCACTTGACTCTGCAGAACATTCTGTTGGCCTCAATGGTGACTGGAAAAGAAATGAGACCTGATAAAATAAATTGAGTTCTGGTCAGCCTTTGCATGGTAGGACAGCAGGATTGTTGGTCCTGTATCCACAGATACACAGAAGCAGAGCCAGTGTCTGATGATCCTGTGAAATGGGAATGTTCTCTTTCCTTAGCTGAGCTCTCAGCAATTCCTGTGTTGTCTGGAGCTACCCTCAGAAACAGTCATAGGTCTGTCTTAGAAAACCCAGGAAGAGTGGTATTCTTCCCTTCCTTCCCCTTCCCTTCCCTTCCCTTCCCTTCCCTTCCCTTCCCTTCCCT
>PVLD010023283.1:10476-27811 GCA_004027595.1 Dinomys branickii | reverse complement strand
AGATGAGGGAGGAGAAAAATTGAATGATCAAACGGGCCATCATCTGTGTAACTGAGTAACAAAGGTGAAGGTAACATTATGTAGGACAGCATCCAGAGCTAATTCCCTTTATGTTCTCCGTAATTCTGTATTTCCTCAATTGTTTTTGTATTAACAGAAGTGAAGATAACTTTATATTATACAGCATCCAGTGCAAATTCCCTACTATCTTCTCTATAATTTGGTATTTCCTTTAATGTTTTTGTGTTAACTAATGTGAAGATAACTATGTAATACAACATCCAGCGCTAATTCCCTGCTATATTCTGTATAACTTTGTATTTTCTGTATTGTTTATGGCTTTTCTGGTTCATATGTCTCCATTCTTTTGTCTTTAAAATAAAATTAAAAAAAAAAAGACTTCTAAAATAGCCGTAGTTAACTTTTTTTTTTTTAATTGAGATAAAGTCTGTCTATGCAGTTCAGGCTGGCCTTGAACTCACTTTGTAGCCCAGTCTGGTCTCGAACTCACAGCGATCCTCCTGCCTCAGCCTCCTGAGTGTTGGGATTACAGGTGTGTGCCACCACACCTGGCCATAGTTAACTTCTGTAACACACCGCACACCTGGACATCAACCCCAGGGAGGGCAGAGCTACATTTCCAGCCCTTTTAATGGAATTTTTAGGCTACTTGGGATTGAACCCAGGGCCTTCACACTGAGCTACATCCCCATCCTTCTTTAAGTTGAAATAGAGTCTAACTACGTTTCCCAAACAGGGCTCAAAATCAAAATCCTCCTGTTTCAGCCTCCCAGGGTGCTGGGATTAGAGGTGTGCACCACCAACCCCAGTTCTATTTTTGTAACTTTTAACAAAAGTTTGCTAAGCAGTATTATACACAAAAACATGTGCCCACACAATCTTACTTTTTGAAGACTTTGTACCAGGCTCTACTCTAAAAAAAAAAAAAAAAAAAAAGGATGGAAAAGGGTGAAAGAAATTACATGGTAGGGGCTGGGGATATAGCTCAGTGGAATAAGCGCTTGCCTAGCAAGCGCAGGGTCCTGAGTTCGATCCCCAGTACCGCAAAAAAAAAAAAAAAAGATGGAAAATTTTTAAAAGAAAAAAAAAGAAATTACATGGTAAGTAGGGTAACTATGGTAACTACAGCAACTGAAGGAGTGATTCAGGGCTGGGATATAGCTCAGGGGCTTAAGTGCTTGCCTGAAGGAGTAATTTGGGGCAGGAATGTACGTGTAGGGTACATTGGTACTCAGATGTCTATGAGGCACCATGACGGAAGTACTGAGTCAACATTTGGATACCCTTTACTGGAACTCAGTGGAACATCTAGGTTGTAGGTAAATATGCTGGAGCCACTGACTTAAATGTAAGGGTTCAGACCATGAGCAAAGAGAGCACATCTGGGTGTGGTGGTGCAGGCCTGTAATCCCAGCGTTTATAAGGCTGAGACAGGAAGATTGTCAAGAGTTCAAAACCAGCGTGGACTACATAGGAAGACCTTGTTCCCCACTCACCCCACCCAAAAAAGAGAGAGAAAAAACAACATAGGAGGAAGCTAAAAATGGAGAGAGAAGTCCAAGAAATAACTGGGGCTTCTAGAAGGGCCAGCATTGAAAAGATCTTGGCAAGCAGTGGAGTCGGATAGGAAAGGAGGGCATATTAGGGGTGGTGGTGGGCGAGGCAGTGCAGGAAGGGGTCCCAGGACAGCACAGATTGGAGGTGCTGAGAGTGCGGGACAGCCGCGGCCTCAGCTCACCTAGAACGGCGCGGCTCACACCAAAGGCCAGGCCCATCAGGGGAGGAGGGTGCCGCAGGGACCTTGCAGTGCTGCTGGCTACAGGCTCTGTACCTCTAACATCTTTTCTTGCTAACAAACTGCTACTCTGGGTGATAGCTTGTTGGTACAGTGTACCCTATAGACTGTTCCTACAGTAACGTGGTTTGGTGCAAGGATGCTGCACCTGGGTCACCTATGGCTAAAACCCACTTCTGCCACTTAACATCGCTGTGAGATAAAACCTTGCTCAAGTTACTTAGCCTCTGTGCTTCGCTCTCCTGGCCTGCAAAAGGGGTGGGTGAGGAAATGACTATCCTGTAGGGCGCGCTCCGGAAGTGTTAGGTATTACTATTTTCCAATAGATTGTCATCTCCATGAGGCTGAGGGGTTCTACTTTATTCAGGGACATCTACTCAGAGCCTGATATAAAATAGGTGCTCAATAAAACCAAACTGATGAGCTGGGTGGGCATGGTGGCACATGCCTGTAGTCTCAGCACTGGGGAGGCTGAGGCAGGAGGATCATCATGAGTTTGAGACCAACTTGGACTAAAAATTGAGTTCAAGATCAGCCTAGACTATACAGTGAGACCCTATATCAAAATACTAAAAAAACAAAAAGCTAAACAAACAAAAACTACCAAATAAAACAATAAAGCACTGATGAATAAGAATCAACTGGGTTAGGTGTGGTGGCCCACGCCTGTAATCCCAGCACTGGGGAGGCTGAGCCAGGAGGATCGCTGTGAGTTCGAGACCAGCCTGGGCTACATAGTGAGTTCAAGGACAGCCTGAACTGCGTAGTGAGACCCTGTCTCAAAAAAAAAAAAAAAAAAAGAGTTAACTGGGATCTCAGAGCGAGAGTTGCAGGAAAACAAAGCCAAACGAGAGGGATGCTCTTGGCTGGGGGCTCAGCGGCGCTGGAACCCCGAGTATTGAGTTAGAGCCCAGTTTCTTGCGGCTGGGAAATGCGAATCCCAGCCCAGTCCGGAGAGCATCCTTAGGACAGGGAGTTCCTAACACGCGTAGGCTCCGCCCCAGAAGGGCCGTGCGCGGGGCGGGGCGGGGCGGGGTCGGAAAGGACTGGACCAGGCCTCTCCGGGGCAGCGGGCGGGGCCACGCCTCTGCCGCGGGCTCGTGGGCGGAGTCGGCGCGCGGGCGGGCGGGCAGAGCCTCTGCGCACCTCTGGGGCGGAAGTGTCCCGGGCGGTCCGCTCAGCGGAGACCTGCGCACGTAGACCCCGGCACGCTGAGCTGCGGTGCTGGCGGCGCCATGAAGCGGGCTGGGTCGTTACGTCTGCTGTCCGACCTGAGCGACTTCAGCGGCGCGGCGCGGCTCCGGGAGCTGCTGGCCGGGGACGCCGCGATCCGCGTGCGCTGCAGCGCCGACGGCCGGCACCTGCTGCTGCTGAGCGGCCCCGGGGCGCCGGCCCCGCAGTTGCTGGTGGCCGCTCGCGGGCCGGACGCGGGCCTAGAGCGGTCTTGGCCAGAGCCCCGCGCCGCGCCGCTGGACGCCTTCTTCCTGGCCTGGCCGGCGTGGCCCGCGCTGGCGCTGGTGTGGGAGAGCGGCCTGGCCGAGCTGTGGGGCGCCGACCTGGGCCCCGTCTGGCGCCGGCTGCACACCGCCGAGCTGTGTCCACGCGGCGCAGCCCGCGTAGTGGCGGCGGCGGCACCCTGGGGCCGCCTAGTGTGGTGTGAGGAGCGCCCGGGCGCGGGCGGCCGCCGCGTGTGCGTCCGCACGCTGGAGCCCGGCGGCGAGGCCGGTGTCCGCCTGGGTCGCACGCACGTCCTGCTACACCATTGCCCGCCTTTCCACCTGCTGGCCTCGCGCAAGGACGTCTTCCTGGGCCCCACTGCCTCCAGCTGGCCAGGTGCGGCCCACGTCCTGCTCACTTGGACCCCAAGCAGGGGCAAGGTGATGGTGGCCGCCCCGCGGCTCGGCCTGTCGTACAGTAAAACCCTGAATCCCAAGCAAGGGGATACTTGGGACTTCCGGACCCTGCTCCGAGGCTTTCCTGGGTTGCTCTCCCCCGGAGAACCATTGGCCGTCCATACCTGGGCCCCAACTCCCCAGGGCCTGCTGCTGCTGCACTCCAGGGGCACCGTGAGCCTAGTGCAAGCCCACGGTGGTATGCGAACGGTGGGCGCCCTGCAGGAGGCCCCTGTAGGTCTGGAGGGCTCGGCAGCCCTGGGAACATTCCATGGCACTCTGGCCTGTGTGCTGGGCTCCACCTTGGAGCTTCTGGACATGGGCACCGGGCGGCTGTTGGAGCGGAAGGTCCTCAGTACAGACAGAGTCCATTTGCTGGAGCCCTCAGCCCTTGCAGTGAAGGATGGTGAAGAACTAGGGACCCACGGGGGCCTCCGTTTGCTCTCAGCCTTGGGCCTGTTTCATGTGGGCTGGGAAGCCCCCCGGCCCCTTGCGCTGCCTTCAGCCACAGACCTGGTATTCGAAGAGGCCTGTGGGTACTACCAGCGGCGAAGCCTGCGGGGTGCCCAGCTCACCCCGGAGGAGCTGAGGCAGAACAGCACGTTCCAAGCACCTCAAGCCCTCGCTGCCGTCCTCCAAGGCCACATGTCCCCGTCCACACTGCTAACTACCCTAAGAGCTGAGCTTAGAGATTACCAGAGCCTAGAGCAGCTCAAGGCCCAGCTGGTGGCAGGGGAGGAAGAGGAGGCTGTCTGGACGGAGCTGGCCCACCAGGAGGTGGCACGCCTGCTGAGGACTGAGTTGACAGGAGAGCAGCTTGCCCAGCTCAATACTGTTTTCCAGGCCCTTCCTTCAGCAGCCTGGGGGGCCACCCTTCGTGTCCTGCAGCTCCAGCCGGATGGGAATGGAAGGCTGAGTTCCCAAGCTCCTCCTGATGTGTGGAAAAGGGTGCTAGGGGGTACAGTACCTGGAAAGGAACCCCCCAATGGGATACTGCCTGCCTTTGAACTCCTGTGCCAGTGCCTCTGCCGGCTGGAGCCTCGGTGGCTCCCTGCCTTCGTGGAGCTGGCCCAGCAGCAGGGCGGGCCAGGCTGGGGAGCTGGAGGCCCGGGGCTGCCCCTCTACCGGAGAGCCCTGGCCATGCTAGGTGAAGACGGGACCAGACCTGAGGCACTGGAGATAGAGCTGCTTTTGGGCAGCAGGCGGCCTAAGGCAGTGCTGCAAGCCGTGGGGCAGCTGGTGCGAAGGGAGCAGTGGGAGCGCGCACTGGAGGCTGGCCTGGCTCTGGGGCCCTCCAGCCCCCTGCTTCGGAGCGAGGTATTCAGACTGCTGCTGGCCGAGTTTGCGCGGCACCGCCGGCTGGATGCTCATCTCCCCCTTCTCTGCTGCCTGTGCCCACCAGAACTGGCTCCCAGTGAACTCCTGCTTCTCCTGAGAGCACACCTTCCAGACGATGGGGCGGCCGCTGCCCCTTTTCCTGAGCCTGGGGCAGAGCCCCCTCTCTCTGTGGGCTTGCTCAGAACCTTGCTGCAGCAGACTGGGGCTCAAGGCCGGCCCTCGGGCCCAGGCCTAGGCCTGTATGAGGACATGTTGTGGGACCTGGGCACCCCACCCCCCACTCCACCTCGGGGACCTGTGACCACACTGCAGGCAGCGGAGCAGCCAGACTTGGAGGCCTGGGCACCATCTGGACAGGGCCTCTGTGACTGACTCGGCGATGAGAGAGGAGTGCCTAGGAGTTGGAGGGGCCAGGGCAGGGCCTGTGTGTGTAATTCCCTTTTCTGGAACGGTTTTTGAAATATATACAAATGTTAAATATGCGTTCCATTTGTGTGGTTTTGAACAGGTGAGGGTCTCAGGGTTGTGGATTATAGAGGGTGTGGTTGAATTTGTATCTTTTGGTGAAAGCTACCACTTCCGGTCATAAAATTAACACTTAGGAGTGTTTGTTCTATGCAGTCATTCTGGTCTTAACGTATCCCCTCCTCTGATGCTCCTCCTTTTTTTTTTGATGCTCCTTCTAACCCATGGGAAAAGTGCTAACACCCCATTACAAAGGCCAAGGGACCTGGCCAAGTGATTTCCTAGAAAGTAGCAGCTCTGCATTTGCACTGCCTGCCCCACAGCGTATAGCTTCTGCCGGCAGGGGCTTGGATGAGCGCCTCAACCCCAGCTCGGGGTGGATCCACCTTGCTCTCTCAGGCGGTAAGAATTGTGTTGGCCCCTGAGCTGGTGCCTGTCTCCTCCAGGGTTCTTGGAGCAGCCCCTAACCTTAGGGAAGATTTGCCAAACCGCAGAGCTGCCTGCAGAGCCCTCTAGCTTTGTAACCAGAGTTGCTAGGAACGAGCTCGGAGGATCCTACTTCTGACTCCCCAAACCAAGAAGTCAGTGTGTGCAGTGCAGATTTCTGCTTCTCTGGATTAGCGGATAGGACCACCTCTGAAGAGGCCTTGGCCCTGGACCTGCGTCTACTCAGGTGACCCTTTACCTGGTTCTGGCGTAGGATAGGACCCTGGGTGCTGCTGCTCAGCATTGTCCTGGGCTCAGCTACCCCTTGTCCAAGGCTGGGGTGCAAGGTAAGGGTTGATACTCGGTTCTGTCCTCAGCTGGACCTACAGTTTGTATTCCGTTCGGTCCTAAGCCTGGACTCAGGCTCATGGGACCAGGGACAGTTCAGCCTCAGGAAGCAGGCAGCCCCTTGTCTTGCTCACACCGTGGTTGTTGTGAGTGCTTCAGTATTGTGGAGGTCCCGGGGTCTGCATAGCTGAGTCTGGAGTAGCTCCTGCACCTTCCTGAAGTCTTGGGGTGACAACCTGGTCTTATCCAAGCCCGGGATTGCCCTTGTCCTGGCCCTCAAGCAAAGATGCCTATTACTGCCTTAAGTCAGCTATGGGCTTTTAAGCCACTGCTCCTCCCAGAGGCCTGGGCTGGGGACACAATCCCCACCCCCTCCGCATCCACTCAGCCACTGTCTGGAGGCTGGACCCATTGCGTCTCCTCAGTGCAAAGCTGAGGGCAGCCAAAACCAAGAAGCCTGACCCTACTGAAAGTGACCCTGCTGAGCGGAGGCTGCCTTCTCTCAGCCTGAGACTTGCCCTGGCCTCTTCGTACCTGGAGAGGAGATAGTACACTGAGTCCCTGGGGCATAGGGAAGTTGGCTCAGACCTTCCTGTGGAGATGCCTCAGCAAACCTCAGGTTGCAGAGGTGAGGCACACCTCTTGGAGGGTGCCTGCCCTCTAGCCTAGGATGGCCCCTGTCACCTCCCTGGGGACCTCAGACTGCAAAGGTCGGAGGTCAGAGCCCCAACCCTCTACATATGACCTGCAGGAAAGTGGACAGAGGGTGAGTCCTGATCTTCCAGACCCTGATCTGGCCTTCAGCCTGGGCCACCTGTGCTTGAGGCTGTTAGAGTGGCTTCATGTTTTCTCAAATCTAACCTTCATTCCCAGAGGTGGTTTACTGTTTGGGGAGGTTTTTTTTCTTGTTCTGAGACCAGGTCTTACTAAGTTGCCAGGCTGTCTGGGCTGAGCCCAGATTTGTCTCAGCTTTCCGGAGTATTGGGGTTACAGCTATGTCACTTTCTGCCTCTGCCTCCCTCTCTCTTTCTGCATTCCTAGGTACTGAGTCCAAGACCTTGTCCTGAGCTACATCCTCAGGCCTGTTTTTGTATTTTATTTTCCTTTTACTGGGGATTAAACCTAGGGCCTTCACACTGAACTATATCTCCAGCCTTTTTTATTTGTTTTATTTTGAGCCAGGGTATTGCTAAATTACACAAGCAAGCTGACCTTGAATTTGAGATCCTCGGGTCTCCTCTACGCTGTGTGTTAGTCTTTGCTTGGAGCTGGAACCACAGCCCCGCCCGACTGCAGTGGGTCCTCAGCTCCAGCCTTCGATACTGTGATTAGCTAGTGACTTGTTCCCTTTTAGCATACAAGTTCCTGGAGGACAGAGACAGGGTGGTTCGTGTTTTGAGACCTCTGCACCGATCACGCAGGGCTCCAGAGACAGGCCCAGCTGTTAGCGTGGACACAGGCTGTGACCGGTGGCTGTGGCCGAGCGAGAGGGGGCTGTGCTCCCGGCTTCAGAGGTTTTCGGGCTTCTCGTTTTGTGCCGCGGACCTGGAACTCAGGTGCGGAGGGTAGGTGCGTCTGAAGGAAGAGCAGGGCTGCCTGGGGCCCCGAGCTGGCGATCAGGAAGCCCCTGAGCCAGGGCCGTGGAAGGATAGGACTGGTACTGTGCAAGGACCCCCGCCCCCCAACCAGGGGAGGAGGCTGGGTAGCCCGAGCCAGTGAGGGTCCGTGGAGGGACGGGGCCCTGGCCTGCGCGAGCTATGGGTTGAAGTCAAAGCCCTAGAAAGAAGCGGTTCTGGGCTATGCCTGGCTCCTGTGGGAACCTGGCCTTAGGGTGCGTCCCACACTAGGCAGCCGCACCAGAATTTGGTTCACAGTGGTCAGGAAGAGAGGCGGTTCAAGCTTCCGCCTCAGGGAGCCGCCCCTAGCTTGAAAGCTTATCACACTTTCTGCCCTAGAAGGCTAGAAAAATGTTGAGCGGCGCCGGGGTGTCCCCGCTCGGCCTCTTCTTAGACGCGGGCGCCCCCTGGTGGTGATGGTTGTCACTTCCAGCTCCACCCGTTGCACTCAATGAGCTCGCGTTTGCTGATTTCTCTTCCCGGGAGGCGGAAGCACGCAGAGGCACTAACTTAGGGTTTTCTGAAGGTTGGAGAGGAGGAGGAGAGGTCCAAACCATGGAGAGAGGAAGGATCTTGTGCTTGTCATCCAGAAGAAAGGCTCCCCGGCTTCCAGCACTATTCCTCTCCAGAATGGGGACTGGGGAGGGAGTTGAGGACGCGGTAGTTTCCTGGGAGGGCACAGGAAGGCCTCATTTTTTCAAAGAAATGGTTTTTTTTGTTTTTTGGTGTTTTTTTTTGCGGTACTGGGGATCGAACTCAGGACCCTGCGCTTGCTACGCAAGCGCTTATTCCACTGAGCTATATCCCCAGCCCAAGGCCTCATTTTTTAAATTATTTATTTAATTATTTTTTTAAGACCTCATTTTATATGGATATAAAATAGAAGCCAGGCATGTGGTGCATGCCTGTAATCCCAGCATTTGGGAGGCTGAGGCCAGAGGATCATCAGGAGTTTGATGCCAACCCAGGCTGCAAAATGAGTTCAGGACCAGTCTGTACTACATAGGAAGACCCTTTCTCAAAAAAAGAAAGAAAGAAAAAAACCAAAATACCAAAAAAACGAAACAAAACCCAGGCATGGTGGTGCATGCCTGTAATCCCAGCACGAGGCAGGATGGTTGCAAGTTCGAGACCAGCCTGTGCTACAAAGTGAGCTCAAAGCCAGCCTGAACTGCGTAGCCAGACCCTGTCTCAAAAAGAGAGAGAAAAAAAGGAGGGTTGTGGCCCTGGGTTCATTCACCACCACCTCCGGGGGGGGGGGCAGCAGGGAAGAGAGGGAAATCTGAGAAGAACCCCAGGGCAGGGGGTTCAAAGCAGCTGAGAGGCGTCAAGGGAGAGCAAGGAGCCAGACACAGCCCAGCCAGCCAGAAAGACGGCAGGAAACCTCGCCGGGCGTTCTTGTTCTTTTTCTTTTGTTTCTTTTTCTGAGGCAGGGTCTTGAACTCATTGTGTACTCCAGGTTGGCCTCATACTCATGGCAGTCCTGCCTCCGCCTCCTGAGCGCAGAGTGGCAGGCCTGCACCACCACGCCTGCCTCGCTTAGGCTTTTCCAAATCCTTTTTTTTTTTACACAGTTTATAGCTGGTCTTGAACTCATACGGCCTTGAACTCCAAACCAGGCAGGATAACCTCAAACTTGTGATCCTCCTGCCTCAGAGTACTGAGTGCTGGGGTTACAGGAGTGGGTCCCCACACCCAGCTTCAGATTGTTTTGAATCCTTTTGGCTTTGAAAAACCATATATTTTCTCCCATAGAATGCAGCATCTTCCCAGGCGGCACCGGAGCACCCCTCTGCGGCAGCCTGGAGGGGCGGGTTTGTTTCCATGGCAGGTGTACCGGAGCTGCAGCGGCACCTAACTCCACACGTTGCTGCCTCCGTTTAGCACAACGACGGCTCACGCTGTGGGGATGCGTACGTGCGTGTAACATGTCTTAGTTCTTCCCACTGCTCCTGCCTCTGCCTGCCCGCGCCCTTCCGTGTCCAGACCCCGTCCTCACTTGCAGAGGGTCTGTCTCCCACTTTTCTGTTATCTTTCAGTTATTCGCACTTGGGGTTTCTCCCACAAGGGAACCCAGGCAGTAGCGCTAAGCCGTGTGACTGGCCCTGTGTATTCCACTTAGCGCTGTGTTCTCAGGGGGCATCCCTCTTCCCACAAATGACCCGAGTTTATCCTTCTGGATGGCGGGGAGGACACTGTCGTGTATAAACACTACCTTTCCTTCTCCATCTGCTGGTGGACACACAGGCTGTTCCCGGGATCTAGCTGTTATGAAATGTGTTGCTGTAAACATGGGTCCACGGATCACCAGGATATGACGTCTTCAGCTCCTTGGGGAAGAAACCTAGAAGGGCGACGGCTGGGTCAAATGGATTCTAGTTTTCCTTTTTTGAAGACTCTCCATGCTGACTTCTCAGCAGTTGTATGAATCTACATCTCCACCCAGCGACTCCTTTTCCCTCGCAGGCTCTCCAGCACTCGTTATTTAGTTCTTAATGACGGCCATTCTTTCTGGGGTAAGAGGGAACCTCAGTGTTGGCCACACGTTTCTCTAGTGGCCAGCAATGTTGAGCATTTCTTCATGTATTTGTTAGCCCCTGCACTTCTGTGAAGCATCTGTTCATTTCTTTTTTTTTTTTCTTTTTTTGCGGCACTGGGGATCGAACTCAGGACCCTGCGCTTGCTAAGCAAGCGCTTATTCCACTGAGCTATATCCCCAGCCCGCATCTGTTCATTTCACTGGTCCATTTTTTGATAGTGTCTTTTGGGGGGACTCTTAAGTTTCTGAGTTCTTTATGTAGTCTAGATATTAGTCTTGTGTCTGAGGAACTGTTGGTGAAGGACTCTGCCATCCTAGGCTGGTTCATATTGTTATCCAGTCCTGCTGCCGAGAGCAACCATTACTCGCTGCGCCTGCCCAAGCCTCATCCTTGGGGTCCCTGGACTTTCTCAAGCCTTGTCCTTGCAGGTAGTCACAGCGCCCTTTCACTGCCCCTTCCCTTCGTGGCCCTATGAAAACCCCCTCTCCTGAGGGTGCTGATCTGGTCCAAGCGCCAGCGCAGCCCTTCTCGGTTCTGAAGCCGACCTGCTGTGCTGAGCTTCCACCTTTGCTTCTCTTCGTCCTTAATTCCTAACAGTTGGCAAAAAATTTCTCCACTGTGTGGGCTGTCTCCTCATTCTGTGGGTTATTTCCTTTGCTGTGCAGAAGATTTTTAATTTGATACAATCCCATTTGTTAATTCTTGGTACTAGTTCTCGTGCAACTGAAGTACTGTTGAGAAAGTCCATACCTATGTGTATGATTTCAAGGGTTTTACCTATTTTATCTTCCAGCAGGTAGCATGGTTCTGTTTGAATATTTCATCCTTTGATCCATTTTGATTTTAGTTTAGCATATTGTGAGAGATACGGGTCTAGATCCAATCTTCTGCATGTGGACAGCCAGGGTTCCCTACCCGCCTTATTAAAGAGGCCATCTTTCTCCTGATGTGGGCTTTTGGTCCTTTTGTCAAAGATCAAATACTTGGATGCACTTGGGGGGTTGTTTCTGCATCCGCTATTCTGTCCCACTGATCCTCAGGTCTGTCTTTTGTGCTGATACCATCCTATTTTTTATCACTGTAATTTTGTAATATAGTTTCAGTTCTGGGATTGTGGTACCTCCTGCTTTGCTCCTGTGGCTCAAGAGTGTTTTTGTATTCTGGGTCACTTCTAGTTTCATATGCACTTTAGAGTTGTTCCCACCAGGATGCTATTGGAATTTTGATTGAGATTGAGATTAAATCTGTACATCAATTTTGGAAATACAATTCTTTTTACTGTATTGGTTTTGCCTATCAAGGAACAGGGGATATGTTCCTTGACATAATAATAATCTTCTTCCTTTTTTATTTCTTTTTGAGACAGGGTTTTACTATGCAGTTCAGACTGGCCTTGAGCTCATTTTGTAGCCCAGGTTGGTCTCGAACTGGCAACCATCTTTCTGCCTCAGCCTCTCCAATCCTGGCATTATAGACGTGGGTCACCATGCCCCACTATCTTTCCATTTTCTGAGGTCTTCTTCAAATTTCTTATTCAGCGTAGTGTGATTTTTATTGCAGGTGTCTTTCATTTCCTTAGTTATGGTCATTCCTAAGTATGTAGTTTTTCTTGGTGCTGTTGTGAATGGTATTTTTTAAAATTTCTTTCTCAGTGAATGCATTGTTGGTGTACAGGAACACTATTGTTTTTGCATGTTGATCTTGTTTGTTTGTTTGTTTGTTTGTTTGTTTGTTTTGGGAGTTTTTGAGAGAGTGTCTTGCTGTGTAGTCCAGGCTTGCCTTGACCTCACTGTGGAGCCCAGGTTTGTGTATTGATTTTGTGTTCTACTACATTTCTGAAGTTGGTTATTAATTCTGAGTCTGCTGGGCATGGTAGTGCATGCCTGTAATTCCAGCACTTGGGAGGCTGAGGCAGGAGGATCATCATGAGTTCAAGACCAGCCTAAGCTACAAAATGAGCTCAAGGCCAGCCTGAACTACATAGCAAGACCCTGTCTCAAAAAAAGACCAGAAAAAATTATTGTTATTTTATTTTTAAGACAAAAGAACCCAGAATAACACAGAAACAATACAGAAAATACCAAGTTATAGAGAAGATAGTAGGGAATTGGAAAAAAAAAGTAGGGAATTGGGACTGGATGCTGTATAACATAATGTTATCTTCATATTTGTTATAACAAAATCAATAAAGGATATACAAATTACAGAGGAGACAATAGGGAACCATCACTGGATGCTGTATTACATAGTGTTGTCTTTGCATTTGTTAACACAAAAACAATAAAGGAAATACCAAATTACAGAGAAAATAGTAGGGGGTTACCACTGGATATTGTATTACATAATGTTACCTTTGTCTTTATTACTCAGTTATATAGATGATGGCTCATTCAATTAATCAGTTTTCTCCACTTCACCTCCGTTGTTCTACCACCCCATCAGTGGTCTTCCCACTGGTAGTAACTGCACTTTTGGTTTATTTACTCCCTCATGCTCTTACTTTGGGCAGAGACTTGGCTGCTTCTAAATATGCTGTATAATATGTGGGTGTACACAAATTGCTATGGCAGGAGGTGGAGAAGCACCCTTTGGCAAGCCCTCACAGCCATTGAGTGTCCACTCGGGTAGGCGGGTTACACAGCTAACCACCAGACTCTGTCAGCACGTCCTCATCTATAGGCTCAGGTGAGTCTTCAGGGCCTTCCTGGGGGCCGGGCAAAGTGCCTGGCATGCCCCAGTGGACGAGTAGAGGCCTGGCACACCCCGGGCACAGGGTGGAGCACCTGGCACACCCTGGGGGCTGGGTGGAGTGCCTGACACACCCCTGGGGCCAAGTGGAGCTCCAGGGGCAGGACAGAGCACCTGGCACACCCCAGGGGCCAGGCAAAGCACCTGGCACGCCTCAGGAGCGGGGTGGAGCTCCTGGCATGCCCCAGGGTCCGGGTGGAGCTCCAGGGGCAGAGTGGAGTGCCTGGCATGCCCCGGGGGCTGGGCGGAGCACCCTGATGTGCCCCAGGGGCGGGATGGAGCACCTGGCACACCCCAGGGGCCACAGCGCCGGACACACCCCCCGATCCAAGTCTGCAGAGTCACCCCCACATACTCCCGGACTCTGTCCCAACACTGTTCTGCGGGAGGCCCCGTCTAGGTCCTCAGGGCTCCCATACAACCCGAATGGAGGGGCCTGCCCCCTCAGGCCTCCGAGTTCCCAGCCAAAGTGCCTGGTATCCCCTCATAGGCCATTAGTGTCTTTGGAGACTATTCCCTCCCATCTAGAGAGGTGGGTCTACACCCTAGTTCCATGCCTTTGCCTCATCCCACCACTCAATCTTGTTGGGCATTGGGTGCACTTACAATGCTGGGCCCAAGTGGCGTGAGGTCTCCTCCACCTGTGCTCACTGTGGTAGTCCATGGTGTGTACTAAGTTTAGTTATTAGTTCTCAGAAAGAACTGGAGGATTTTCTCAGGTCTGCTGTGTAGAGTATGTTGTTGTCTCTCAGGCTCCAGGACTGCTGCTTTTCATGTAGTTTGACACTATGGGTTCATACATTTTTCATATATGTAAGCAGTGTGGAGTCTCTCTTGGTGCTCATATTAGTAGTTTAGGGTGAGTCCTGAAGCCCATTGACTCAGCCCATTGTCAGGATCACATGGTGCCTGCTCGGGCCACCAGGACTCACTGAGAGGGAGTTCAGGGTGGGAGCTGAATCCCGGTAACTCAGCTCATGCTTCCTGCTTGGTGTTGGAGTGAGAAGGGTACGGGGCCATGTAGCCTACCTCCCTCCGCAGCTCTCTCTTTCTGTTGTGCTCCAGCTCCCTTTTGGTTTTTGACTGGATCCCTGGGAATTACTGTGATTCTGGGGTCGCTTCCACTGCTTTCTGCTACTCTTCGCTGCTATTTGCTCACACAGTGGAGACATCTGAGGCCATATCCTCGGCGCAGGCATAGAGCTGGGTGTGGTGGGCTGCTCACTGGTTACCTTGACTCCGGCCTGCCTCAGGGCACTGATTAGAAAGATTTCAGCAGAATGGGGATTCTGCTTCAATGGCCTTTGTAAACTCCCATCTTCATACTGGATTCGACCACTCCTTCTGACCGCTGCTGCTTCCTTTTTGGGCTGCGCTTTCTCCTCTCCGATTTTGAACCAGCTCTCAGGACTATGCTCTCCCCTGGCCGATTTGGGATACTTCCATGAGCAGGGGCCTCTGAGGCTGAAGCTGTGAGTGCTGGAACGAGGGAGTGGGCTGAGTGTGTGTATGGAGCAGTGGCTCCTTCCTTTTCTGCCTCCTCTTCCTCTAGCTGCACCATGGTGGCCCTCCAAGCCTTTTCTCCAGGGGAGGTCTTGTTGGCTCTTTCTGAGAGTTTCAATTTCCATTTCAGATCTTTCCTGGGTCCAGGGGTACCAGGGCACCCATTTCTCTCCTTTTCTTTCTCATGTTGCTGTTTCAGTATAAAAAAATTATTATTATTATTTTAGTGGATTTTGGAGAGTCTTCCAGAGGATCATGTCATCTGCAAATAATAATGAGAGTTCTTCCTTTCATAAATGCATCCCTTTTTTTTCTTTCTTTCCTTTTTATTGAGATAGAGTCTCACTATGCAGTTCAGGCTAGCCTTGAACTCACTTTGTAGCCCAGGTTGGTCTCAAACTCTCAACAATCCTACTGCCTCAGCCTCCTGAGTGCTGGGATTACAGGCGTGCGCCACCATGCCTGGCTCCATTTTATTTCTTTTTTGTGTCCAGTTGTTCCTTCTAATGTTTGAAATACCGTGTTGAACAGGAGAGGGAAGAGTGAACAGTCTTGTCTTGTTCCTGATTTTAGTGAAAAAGCTTTCCATTTTCCCCCATTTTATATGATTTTGGCAGTACAGTTGCCATAAGTGGTTTTTATCAAACTGAGATAGGCCCTTCTTTACCTGTTTTCTTCAGTGTTTTCATCATGAAAGGAGTTGGATTTTGTCAAAGCCTTTTTCTGCATCTTGAGACAATTGTGTGCTTCTGTTTGTGTGATGTGTTACATTTGTTGATTTGCATATGTTGAACCATCCTTGGATCCTGGGATGAAGCCTACTTGGTTGTTCCATGATATACAATATTTTTGATGATTCACTGCATTGTTTGCCACTATCTTAATGAGGATTTTTTGCATTTATGTGCACTGAAGAGATTCGTCTATAATTATCCTTTTCAACTGGGTCTTTTTTTAACCTTTTTTTTGGGGGGGGAGTATGGGGAATCAAGCTCACAACCTTATGCTTGCCAGGCAGGTGCTTTGCCACAGAGCTGAATCCCCAGCCCTGATTGGACTGGTTTTGGGATCAGGATAATGGTAGCTTCCAGGAAGACTTTGGGAATGTTCCTTCCCCATTAAAAAGCTTGAGGAGTATTGCTGTTTTTTGTTTGGTTGGTTTGGTTTGGGTTGAGTTTTTTGTTTTTTTTTTTTTGAGACAAGGTTTCAATATGCAGTTCAGGCTAGACTTGAGCTCACTGTGTAGCCCAGGCTGGCCTCAAACTTGTGACAATCCTCCTGCCTTGGCTTCCCCAGTGCTGGGATTACAGGTGTGTATCACCATGCCTATGGTGGTGTTAGACCTTCCCTATTGTTTTGGCAGAATTCAGCAGTGAATCCATCCAGGCCTGAGCTTTTTTTTTTTAGACAGGGTCTTAACAATGTAATTCAGACTGGCCTTGAATTCACACCCATCCTCCTGCCTTAGCCTCCCAAGTGTCCAACCACACCTGGCTGGAATTTTCTTGACAGTGGTAGGTTTTCTATTACTGCTTTAATTTCTGTTACTGTTACTACACTATTCAGGGTTTTTAGATCTCTTTGGTTCTGTTTTGGTGATATTTCTTCCCTGATTTCTTGTGTGATACTTTGTTAATTTAAAAATGTATTGTTTGGTTTCCATGCATGTGCATAAATTCTATGTTTTCTTTTGTTGTTGATTTTTAGTTTCACTGTGCTATGATCTGATAATATGTATGGTATCATTTCAGTTATTTTACATTTGCTTAAGCTTGCTGTGTTGGTTTGGGGCTTATTTGCGAGGTAACACAATATATTACAGAACACATATTTTATATGATTACTTAAAATAGTCACCCAAAGAACAAAACATAAGAGTACAGGAGATCTGTCCACACACTGAGACCAAGGAATCCAGCTGAGGGCCTGGATCCTGCGACAGTGCCCTACATGAATCCAGCTGACTGCCTAGAGCTCATAACAATGCCTCCCATGAATCTAACTATAGGCCCAGAACCCATGACAATATCTCATGCAGGCCTGTTTCACGGATCTGTGCTGGGAAGGCCCGAGGTCAGTGATGGAATCTGGAAAGTCTGTGCCAGTGGGATGAAGGATCTGTGCAAGCAGGCTGAGGGGTCTGCACTGGAGCTAGGAAGCAACATTCAGAAGAACCAGAGCTCTGCCAAAAGGTACCACAGCCCTTCTCAGCAACAGTGAGGCCAGAGCTCCTTCGATGGTCAAGATGGCCAAGTTCCCATCAGGGAAGCCAACACACCAAGCTTCTCTTGGACACTTAGCAGTGCACCATCTTCCCCTCTGGAGCCAGGAAGTGTTGCTCAAAGTGAGGAGCAGAGCTCCTCCAAAGTAAACCAAAGCCATTCTCTGTGCCAACAAGGTCCCAAGCTCCTCAGAGGATGAAAACAGCCATGTTTGCCAGGTATGGTGGTGCACACCTGTAATCCCAGCACTCAGGAGACTGAGGCGGGAGGATTGTTGACGGTTTGAGACCAGCCTGGGCTACAATGTGAGCTCAAGACCAGCCTGAAAAAAAAAAAAAAAAAAAAAAAAGGGCTGGGGATATAGCTCAGTGGAATAAGCGCCTGCCTAGCAAGCGCAGGGTCCTGAGTTCGATCCCCAGTA
>PVLD010023283.1:0-10376 GCA_004027595.1 Dinomys branickii | reverse complement strand
CTCCAAAACAACAGCTTCCACCAGCTCCAAAAGCCTTTCTCCACTCCCAACAGCCATAACTTTTCCTTCTCCAGTTCTGCCCCTTATGCTGCTGGCAACAATCCCCAGTTGGGCCTCCCACACCCAGCACCACGATTACTCAGTTCAGCTGGGGGCTATAAGTTGACCACCAGTTATCAATCCACTACACTTCTTTGTGGACTAGTATGTGGTCTATTTTGGAGAAAGTCTTTGAGCTACTAAGAAGACGATAGTCTATTGGTGGTACTAGAATTCCACCATTTGTTCAAAGGTTTTATTCAAATGCTGTTATTTCTTTTCTTTGAGACAGGCTCTTGCTCTTAAACTTCCTATGTAGCCTAGGCTGGCCTCAAGCTCATGGCAATCCTGTCTCAGCCTTACAAGTGCTATGATTACAGGCATGTTCCATCATGCCCAGCTCAAAATCTGATACTTCTTTGTTGATTTTTTTGTCTAGTTCATCTGCCTACTTGTGATAGTGAGGTATTATGGTCCCACACTATAACTGTGTTTGTGTTTACCTGGTCTTTTATGTCTAGTAGTACTTGTTTTATAAAGTTGGGTGCACTGTTGTTTGGTACATATATGTTAATAATTGTTATCTCTTCCTGTTGGATTGTTCCCTTAACCAATATAAATGACCCTCTTTGCCTCTTTGATCAATTTTATCTTAGAGTTCACAATGTCTGAATACAGGGTACCGACCCCTGCTGTTTTGGGGGTCTCATTGCATGGTGGTATGGTTGATACATTGTGTCAACTTGGGGAGTCTAGGGGTTTGGCTGAGTGACTCAGCAGGAAGCCAAGCTGCTTACTTTGTACACATCCTGAGCCTGTGGAAGAGGAGGGTATGTAGACTGTGTGAGAGCTACATGCTTCCTGGGTGGGGGTAGACTGTTTACAAGGTAAGGGAGAGAAAGAGGCTGCTTGCTTGAGATTCCTCCCTTTTGCTCTGGTTGTTTTTGCTGTGCTCTGCTACCATGAACAATTGCCCTCTGCCATATGCCACTCTGCCTCTGAGCCAGCCAAGTATGGACTGAAACCTCCACAAACTGTAAGCTAAATAAACCTTTGCTTCTTTCATTTTGGGCGTTGGGTGTTTTGTCTCAGCAACGAGAGAAAAGTAACCAAGACAATAGGATATTATTTTCCATCTTTTGACTTTTTAGTCTATGAGTTTCTTTTTGGGTTAAATGTGTTTGTTGTATACCGTACACTGTTAGATTTTGTTCTTGATCCATTTTGCCTTTCTGTGTCTTTTAACTGGAGAAATGAGAATATCCACACTGAGAGATTACTGATAGATATTGACTTATTCCTGTCATTGTCTTCTTCTCTTGTTGCTGATTCCCTATTTTTCATTCTACTCAGCTGTTCACCCCACCTGGCACATTCACTCTGTTGGACCTTTTGCTATTGTCAGCTCCACTGTCTCTTTCGAGGATATCCTTCAGAATTTTTTGGAGTGTTGGTTTGTTGGTCATGTATTTCTTTAGGTGCTCTTTATTATAAAAAAAAAATCTCTCTCTCTCTTTTTTTTTTTTTGTCTTTTTGAGACAGAATTTCGCTATTCAGTTTAGGCTGGCCTTGAGCTCACTTTGTAGCCCAGGCTGGCCTCAAACTTGCAATGATCCTCCTGCCTCAGCCTCCCAAGTGCTGGGATTACAGACATGCACCATCACACCCGGCTAAAAATACCTTATTTATTTATCAACTTTGAAAGGTAGTTTTGTGGTGTGTATCAGCCTGGGTTGGAAATTGTTTTCTTTTAGGTCTTAAAACACTTCACTCCTGCTCTCCAGGCCCTTAAGGTTTGGACGGAGAAATCTGTGATTGTAATGGATTTGCCTTCAGAAACGATTTTCTTTCTCTTTTTTTCCCCTTCACATTGATTTTCTTTAACCACTTTTAAGATTTTGTTCTTGTGTTGGACTTCTGAGATTTTGACTGTGATATGTCATAGAGAATTTCTTTTCTGATTGTGACTATTTGAGTTTCTGTATGTTTTACTTATCCGTATGCTAAATTCTTTTCCGTTATTTGCAAATTTTTCTGCTATTATTTAAGTAACAGGTTTTTTGTTTGTTTGTTTGTTTGTTTTGTTGATTGGTTGGTTTTGGTTTTGGTTTTTTGAGACAGTGTCTCATTCTGTAATGCAGGCTAGCTTTGAACCCACCAGGTAGCCTAGGCTGGCCTCAAATTCATAGCAATCCTTCTGCCTCAGCCTCCTGAGTTCTGGGATTACAGGCATGCACCACCATGCTTTTTATTTTGTTTTGTTTTTCTTGAGACAGAGTCTTGCTTTATAGTGCTTGCTGGCCTTGAACCCCTGGTGATTCTCCTGCCTCAGCTCCCCAAGTACTAGGATTACAAGCATTTGCCACCATACTTGACGGTAAATAGGTTTTGTATGCCATTTGTGCTATCTTCTGATTTTTCACTAGTTCCAATTAATTTTAGTCTTTGCATCATCTAGGAGCTGTTGGATGCATTTTTAATGTTCTCTTGTTTTTAAGCTTCCTGTCATTAATTGGTCACTGACAGCAGCCCTGTTTTCTGGGTGAGACACTGTCATCACACTGGTAATTTCTGCTGCCTAGATTTCCAAAAGAATTTTTAATCTCTTGAATTTGTATAGGGAGCCCATTGATGGATATTGAAACTCTTGTGCCGATCTCTCATGTTTGGCATTGTTTGTTTAGCTCTGCTACCAGTTTTATTTTCTAAGGGTCTTCTGTAGACTCACTGATCATTTGGTTTTTTGGCACAATTCTTACTTATACTTTCCATGAACTTGCTAAATGCCTTGTTGGTCTGCTTTGCTGTCTCACCGATACCATTTTCAAATAAGCTGGGCATGGTGGCACATGCCTATAATCCCAGCCTGTCAAAGTGAGCTCAAGGCCAGCCTGAACTACATAGCAAGACCCTGTCTCAAGACAAACAAAACAAAACAGATAATGCAGGTGTGTGGATTTTGATTTCCTCCTCTTCATGGTCCCATGAATCAGCTTTGGGGAGTTGGGATCCTTTGGAGACATTTGGCCGGCGTTACGGTTTGTATCTCGATGTCCCCCTAAACCCAGTGAGGGCATAGGCAGGGATTCTCCTCTGTGATGGCCTCTGCCATGTGCCACCCTGCCTTGGAGCCAGCCAATGATGGACTGAAACCCTCAGCCAACAATGGGCTGAAACCGCTACAAACTGTGAGCCAAATAACCCTTTTCCCCCTCACCTTTGGGTGTGAGTATTTTGTCTCAGCAGTGAGCAAACTAAAACAGCCGGCTTGTCTTCTCATGTTTCTACTGTTCTTGTTTCTTTGCTTTGGTGTTGAGGCTTGCAGTCAAGTGTAGTGAAAGCTTTGTTTCTACTGTGAAAAGCTTTTTGGCTGATGTCCACCTTTCAGTAGTGTCTTCTGGGTGTGGCTATTGCTGGCCTTTGTCTCTGTCCCAGGATGCAACTATCTCATTTCACAGACAGAAAGTTGCAAGGCATCTGGCCTAGTACCTAGTTTCCCAGGAATGAGCCAAAGTGCTGTCAATCACTCCAAGACTGCAGATATTGGACTGAGAAATCTGTGATTCTAATGGATTTGCCAAAACACATTTTGTTTTCCGAACAAAACCAAATTACAATACCAGCCAGGTGTACTCCCAGCACTCAGGAGGTAGAGGCAAGAGGATTGCTGTGAGTTTGAGGCTAGTCTGGGATACATAATGAGTTCAGAACAACCTTGAACTACATAGTGAGACACTGTCTTAAAAAACGAAAGGGAAAAAATAGCAACAGCTGTGTCCACTTGGCTATAGTAATAAAATCAGGATCAATTCAATGTCAAATAAAAACCATTGAGAAACCCTAAGACCAATAATTCACCACCCTTCACCCTAAAAAAGAGATCTACAATTACAGTATGAACACTAAAACAAAATATTGACCTGTTACTGACCTACAATAAATATCTACTGGGTGGAACAACTTTACCTCCACTAACAATAGAACAGTTACAGACAACTGTTGCAACAAAGAATGAACAAGAGAAAGAATAAAAATATAAACAGTAAACTACAGGAAATAAAGGTAAGAAGGAAGTGCAGGGCATGGTGGTGCATGCCTATAGTCCCAGCATGTGGGACGCTGAGGCAGGAGGATCACCACAAATTTGCCCCGGACTACATAGTGAGTTCAAGACTAGCTTTGACTACATAGCAAGACCTTGTCTCATGAAAGAGAAAAGAAAGAAAGAGAGAAAGAAAGAAAAACACAGTTGAAAGGGGAAAATAGAAAAAGAGAGAAAAGAAACTAAGAGAAAAAAGAAAAAAACAAAAACCAAATAAAGATAAAAATGATTTAAAATAGTAAAATCAAAGAAAGGTCAAACCAAAGGAAAAATGTGTCTTTGCTGTTTGTTTTGTTTAAATAGGGTCACGCTATATAGTTTAGGCTGGTTTAAACTCATACAGCCTAGGCTGGCCTCGAACTCACAGCAATCCTCATACCTCAGCCTCTCAGTTGCTAGGATTTTAGACCTGCCCTACCATGCCTGTCAGAATTCCTGGATTATTGAATAAGTGATTCCATTTCAAGATCTGTAGCCTTGGGATCCAGCCAGTCACAATTTTCTTCACCTTTAGGGTCTAGGGGATTTTCTTGTCTTGTTTTGTTTCATTTTTCTTTTTGAGACAGGGTCTTGCTGTGCAGTTCAGGCTGGCCTTGAGCTCACTTTGTAGCTCAGGCTGGTCTCGAACTCTCAACAATCCTCTTGCCTCAGCCTCCCAAGTGCTGGGATTATAGGTGTGCACCACCACACCCTGCAAGGATCTAGGGGTTTTTGAAGTCCCCTCCCTACAGCAGAGGCCCCTCTGTCCATTCACACCAGGCTATGGTTACGGTCCAAGTCAAGGTGTGGGTCCTTGCTCCTATTGGTAGATGAGAAACACAGGCAGCCCTCTGTAGGTTGTGGAGCCAGGGTTCAATTGGGCTATGGCACTAAATGTTGATAGTCATGGGGCCAGGTCGCTTCTTTCTCTCCCTGGGCCTTGTCGTTGCTGTGCTGTCCAGTGCCAGGGGGAAACAAAATGCAGAGCCAGAGGGGTCAGTGGATGGTCTTGTCCTGAGGGGCTCCTGTACAACATGCTTGCTGGTGTAGAGCAGGGCACCACCCATTGGTTGCCAACCTGGCTGCCCAAGTTGCAAAGGGTGCTGCACTGTGGTGACTTTACTGGCCTCTGATCAGTTTTGGCTTGAAGTCTACTTTGAAAATAAGACAATTGTTCCTGCTTGTTTTCAGGGTCCTGTTGCACAGAATATTGTTTCATTTTCTAGCCTTTGATTTTTAATATATGAATTTCTTTTTGGATTAAATGTTTCTTCTGGCCGGGGATGGTTGCGCATGCCTGTAATCCCAGCCCGTGGGAGGCTGAGGCAGGGGGATCATTGCAAGTTCCAGACCAGACTGGGTTACAAAGTGAGCTCAAGGCCAGCCTGAACTGCATAGGGAGACCCTGTCTCAAAATGGAAAAAAAAAAAAAAAAGACAAAAATAAATACATACATGTTTTTTCTGTACAGGATACCATTGGGTTTTATTGTATTGCTTTGTTTTGTTTTAATTTGTTTCGAGATAGGATCCTACCGTGTAGTTTGATCCTTGAACTCAGCACGTTGCCCAGGCTGGCCCTGAATTCTTCGTGACCCTCCTGCCTCAGCGTGGGATGACAGGAATGCACCACGATGCTTGGCTGTCTTTTGATTTTTTTTTTCTTTGCTTTTTGAGACAGGGTGTCGCTATGCAGTTCAGGCTGGCCTTGAGCTCACTGTCCAGCCCAGGCTGGTCTCCAACTCACAGAGATCCTCCTGAATTAGGCTCCTGAGTGCTAGGATGACAGGTGTGCGCCACACCTGGCTATCTTCTGATTTTGGGTCCAGTTTGCCAATCTGTGTCTTTTGATTGGGAAGTTGAGAATGTTCACATTGAGTTATTACTAAAACACTGGCTTATTCCTGCCAGTGCACGGTTTTCCTGTCACTGATTCCTTCTCCGTGTTCACTTAGCTGCCGCCTCTCCTGACATATTTATGCCCTAGCCTTCTTGCCTCATGGACTTCACCTTTTTTTCTAGAATGTCTTTGAGGATTTTCTGTAGTGCTGGTTTGGTGATCATGAATTTCTTAAGGTGTTCTTTGCCGTAGAAGAGACTCATCTCTCCAGCAATTTTTAAAGATAGTTTCACAGGATGCATGCATGTATGTATGTATGTAAATATGTATGTATGTAAATATGTATGTATGTAAATATGTATGTATGTATTTGCCCCACAGGATATATTAGTATGGGTTGGAAGTTGGTTTTCTTCACTCCACCATTTAAGTTTTTATTTTATTTTAAATATATTTTTTAAAAATTTCGTTTTTTATTAGTCTATGTTTGCAATACATAATCATCACATTTTTCCTGGGGAATTGGTACAGGTGTATTGCATCATGATCATTGTCCTCCCAGCCCACCTCCCCCTCTGCAGACCCCTCCCCATTTCCAGTCTCCTCCCCTGCTCCCTACTGTCATTTCTTATTTTGCCCTTTAAATTATTTCTATTTCATGTTTCTCACATTACAGGAACCGCGTGATATTTTTATGTAGAAATCTTAACTTTAATGTAGAAATCTTAGGATGCCATCCCTTTCACTTCTTTTCCCTTTGAGATAGGGTATCATTAGGCAGGACTTAAGATCTTCCCACCTCAGTCTCCTGAATGCTGGGATTACAGTTATGGACATTAGGGTGCTGTTTCTTTTGATATTTTCAAAAATGTTATTAGTATATGTTTGTAGCACATCATGACTACATGTGTTGTTGTAGGTAGCTGGTACATGTACATGACACATCTCATTTTTGTATATCTCCTGCCCCATCTCTTAGACATCCCTTATTCCTGGGTAAGCGGTACTGACTTTGTCAAAATGGTCATTTTCTTAAGACTGAGATATAAATTTAAAGTGATCCCAGTCAAAATACCAACCATATTCCTCACAGAATGAGAGAAGGGAATCCTAAAATTCATATGGAACCAAAAGAGACCAAGAATCGCAAAAGCAATCTTAGGTAACATAAAGCAAACCAGGAAGTAGCACAATCCCAGAACTAAAATTATATTACAAAGCTACATTGATAAAAGCAGCATGGTATTGGCACAGAAACAGACATATGGATGAATGGAATAGAATGCAGGATGCAGAAACAACCCCAAGCCCATTTGGCTATCTTTGACAAAGAACCAAAAACGTACACTACAGGAAAGATCACCTCTTAAACATTGGTGCTGGGCCCGGTGTGGTGGAGCATGTGTGTAATCTCAGTGTCTTAGTTACATTTCTTGTTGCTGAAACAGAATACCCGACACCCAAAGTTAAATGAGGAAAAATTTATTTAGCTCACAGTTTGTAGAGGTTTCAGTACATAATTGGCTGGCTCCAGGGCAGGGTGGCGTGGCAGAGGGGCATCTGTTCATGGTGACAGAAGACAGAAAAAGCAACAAGCAACAGGGACGTGCCCTAGGGTGGTGTAGCACTCACTCCCTTAATCCCAGCCAGAACTGTGGTGTTATGGTTGATACATTGTGTCAACTTGGGGAATCTAGAGGTTTAGCTGAGTGACTCAGGAGGAAGCTGGGGTGCTTCCTTTGTAAACATCCTGAGCCTGTGGAAGAGGAGCTCATGGAGACTGTGCGAGAGCTACACGCCCCCTGGGTGGGGGTGGGCTGTTTACAATGTAAGGGAAGAGAAGAGGCTGCTTGCGGCCTTTCCTCCCTTTTGCTGGTTGGTTTTGCTGTGCTCTGCTGCCTTGAACAGTTTGCCCTCTGCCATGTGCCATTCTGCCTCAGAATCAGCCAAGTATGGACTAAAACCTCCACAAACTGTAAGCTAAATAAACCTTTCCTTTCTTCATTTTGGGTGTTGGGTATTTTGTCTCAGCAATGAGAAAAATGTAACCAAGACATATGCCAAACCAGTCAGTGGACTGACTTACTAACCACACACCCTTAATCCCAGCATCACACACTCTAGATTCAGCCACCTCCTGTGACCGCATGAGGCATTGGGAGGACATCTAGACATGAACCGTACCTCCCAGGACTTGGAAGGGTAGGGCAGGAGGATCGCTGAAAGTTTGAGGCCAGCCTGGGCTGCATAGCGAGTTCAAGACCGGCCTGCACTGTTGGAGAGACCCTGACTCAAAAACGATAATAACGACAATGATAAGAACAAGAAACGGGACTGGAAAACTGGCCGCCAACACGCGGCGCGTGGGTCTAGACCGAAGTCTCCCGTGTGTGCCCAACAAAGCCTTGTTTGTAATTTATTTTTTGTCTTTTTGAGAAAGGGTCTCCCTATGCAGTTCAGGCTGGCCTTTAGCTCACTTTGTAGCCCAGGCTGTTCTAGAACTCACAATGATCTTCCTGCCTCAGCCTCTCAAGTGCTAGGACTATAGGCATGTGCCACCATGCCCAACTAAACTAAAATCAAAATGGATCAAAAACCTAAATATTGAGCAGGGCACGGTGGCGCACACCTGTAATCCTAGCACTTGGGAGGCTGAGGCAAGAGGATCTTTGTGAGTTCGAGACCAACCTGGGCTACAAAGTGAGCTCAAGGCCAGCCTGAACTGCATAGGGAGACCCTGTCTCTAAAAGATTAGAAAAAAAAAAAGAAACCACACACTAAGTATTAAAACAGAATTGCCACGGGCATGGTGGGTCACACCTATAATCCCAGTGCTTGGGAGACTGAGGCAGGAGGATCACTGTGAGTTCAAGACCAGCCTGAACTGCATAGCAAGACTCTGTCTCAAAACAAAACAAGCAAATACCCCCGCCAAAGAATCAACAAATGGAATGATATCAAATTTAAAAGCTTCTGCACCAAAATGGAAACAATCAACAAGGTAGAGAAAACCTACAAGATGGGAAAAAAATGTTTACTAGCTATAGCTTGGATTACTATCTAGACAAAAAATTGAAAAAAATTAGACCCACCCCAAGAAAAGAGCCAATCAAAAGATGAGCCACTTCTCGGAAGAAGTACGAAAGGCTAGTAAATTTGTGAAAAAATGTTCAATGTTGCTGCTGGTCATTGGAGAACTCCAAATTAAAGTAACACAGATTCCCTTTTACCCCAGAGAGATGGCCATCATTAAGAAGTCAAATAATAGCAAATGCTAGCAATGCTGTAGGGGAAAAGGAACTCTCCTAGATTGTTGGTGGGGATGTAAACTAATATAGCCACAATGGAAATCAGAATGGAGATTCCTTGAGGTTCTTTTTTGTTCATTTTTGGCTTTTATGAGACAGGGTCTTACTAATGTAGTGCAACCTGGCTTTGAGCCGGCTTATGTAGCGCAAACTGACCTTGAACTCAAAGTGATCCTCCTCTCGGTGCTGGGGTTATAGGCAGGAGCCACCATGTCCAGCTAGAGATGCTGTGAAAAATTTAAAGTGGAAATTCCACTTGAGTCAGATCGTCTCCTTCTAGGCATCCTAAAACAGCTTAAGACTTCACATTACAGTGACCCATGCATCCCAGGTTCACAACACCATAACCCATAGTAGCTCAATCACGGAAGCGGTCTATGTCTCCATCAGCAGATCAGTGCTTTTAAAACTGTGTTTATGCACCACGGAGTACCACTCAGTCCTAAAGAAGGATGAACATGAGTCACTGTAAGAAAATGGATGTAATGTATATATGTGTATGTACATAGAAGGACAGCCGGGATCACTGTACTGCTGGTGTCTGGTTTGTTCAAGGGAACAGTTAGTGCTTGAATTTTTTTTATATTTTGGCCAGTTTTCCGTGCTTGTATCTGGTTGTCTGAGCAACTGATGGGAAGACAACAAATATGCAACATGACAACCGTTGGTGAGTTCTTACCATCCTGTCTAGTGAAACTCTGTGTTGTCTCTAATGTTTCTTAAATTATTACTTTCTAATTCTCTTTAATGCCTTGACCAGTCTTCCAGTCTTGCACCTGGTGATCTGAGCAACTTTGCTGAAGATAACAATATGTAAAATGACAACCACTGTCAATCCCTGTCACTTGGTTTGAAACCCTGCATCATTTTTAATGTCCTTGCTTTGCTTTGTTTGTATTTTGCTATTGTTCTTTTTTTTTTAACTACTCTCTTTAAAGTAAAAGAAAACATTTTTAAATGGATATATCTTGAATCCATAATGTTAATATCTTGGAGAAGTTTTTTTCAGGTTATCGCAATTTGGGGTTCTATATGCCTTATTTACCTGTACATTAAATTCTTTCCCCATACTTGGAAAGTTTTCTGCTATGCTTTTCTTTCTTTTCCTT
>PVLD010023282.1:0-27716 GCA_004027595.1 Dinomys branickii | reverse complement strand
CTTTTCAGTAGGATGAGGTCCCAATTATTGATTCTTTGAAGTGTTTCCCTTGCAGCTTCATTTTTGTTCATGAAGTCTCTGCCTACTCCTATGTCTTCAAGATTTTTGCCTACTTTCTCTTCCAATAGGTTTAGAGTTTCTGTTTTAATGTTGAGGTCTATGATCCATTTTGACCTGAGTTTGGTGCATGGTGATAGACCGGGGTCTATTTTCAGTTTTCGGCAAGAGGCAATCCAGTTTTTCCAGCACCACTTATTAAACAGGCCTTCCTTTTTCCAGTGGGTTTGGTTGACCCCTTTGTCAAATATTAGGTAGCTGAGTGGGTTTTTTGTTGTGGTTGCATCTTCCAGTCTGTTCCATTGATCCTCAGGTCTGTTTTTTAGTCAGTACCAGGTTGATTTTATTACAGTTGCTTTGTAGTATAATTTCAGGTCAGGGATTGTGAACCCATTTCAGAATCTCCAGGAAAGTAGAAAAGCACAGTTTGTGAAAGCATATTTTAGTTGACATTGTATATATTTTGCACGTATTTTTGTTTGTCTTAACATTTTATTATTTTAGAATTATTCTAACTTTATAGAACATGATTCATTTTTTAATTTAATGAGGGTTTTTAAACTTACTTTTTGGGGTAAAATCAATATATAATATAGTGCATGTTTGTAAAATGTGACTTTTATAATTCTTGACATAATGAATGCATCTTTTGCCTCTAAAAGGCTATGTTTTTAGATTCTCATTTTACTTTTCACTCCTATCTGAAGCATGGTGTGCTTCTTGTCAATAAATATTAGTTTGTGTGTTCCAGATTTTAGGTAGATGGATTCATATAATATGACTTCTTTTCCTCTCTAATTTCTTTCACTCTGCATAATTATTCTGAAGTTGTTTTAGCTTTTAACTTTCTTAATACATAATAATTGAACATATTTGGGTGAATACAGTGTGATATTCAGTTGGGCCCAGGAAATCAGCCTTTCCATCTTTGTATCATTCTTGTTCTTCATAAAATAGTTGATAGGTTGTAGTAAATTATATTGCCATACTGTGATGTCCAACAGTAGAACTTATGCCTTGTATCTAACTACATTTTAGTATTAACTTTGTCTCCCTTTCCATTGTCTAATACTGACTAGTATTCCACTGAATGTGAGTGCACTACTCGTTTCCTCATTTATCTGAATGAAATTTGCAATTTTAGAGTATTTGGAAATAAAATAAAAACTAAATTAAAAAGCTGCTCTGTGTCTAAGTTTTTGTAGGAGCATATGCTTTCTTTTCTCTCAAGTAACTATCAGAGATTAGAAAGTTCACATTATATATAACTAGGTATCTATTTGATTTTTAAAGACATCTACAAACTGTTTATGAAAGTAGTTTACTATTTTGAATTCCTTTCATTAGCATAATAAATTCTAAAAGCACACCAGTACTTAAAATTATCAGTTTTCCTAATAGGTTTATAGTGATATATCCTTATGGTGTTTCATTTTCAGAATGATGTATGCTATTAAATATATTTTCATGTGCTTGTTTAAAATCCACATATTTTCTTTGATGACATGTTTGGTCAAATCCTTTGCTTTTTTCTTTCTACTTGGAATTGGACTCCGGGGCTTCATACTGAGCGGCATTCCCAGCTTTTTAATATATTTTAAGACAAGACCTTGGTAAATCACTAACTTTCTTGGACTGAGCTTGAATGTGCTTTGTGGTTCCACAACCACACCAAGAGTTCTGTGATTATAGATATGTGCCACCATAGCCGGCACTTTTTGATCATTCTCATTGTGTTCGCTCACTTCATATTATTGAAGTGTGAGAGTTCCATATCTGGGTAGGAGATCTTATCATATATGAAATTTTCATCTGTCTTCTTTCAATTTGTAACTTGTCTTTGGGTTTCCTTCAGGGTCTTTGAAAAGTAGATGTTTTAAGTTTCAACAAAGTCCAGTTTATTCATTTATTCTTTTAGTATTTGTCTTTTATGTCTAAGAAATATTTCTCATTTTTGTCTAGAAATATATGATCTAAATAATCTTAATTTTTATACTTAGATATGTGATCCATTTGAATTATTCTTATACACTGCGAAGTATGAAAAGCATTAAAATTCTTTCTTGACTATGAATATCCAATTAGCTTCATTTGTTGATATTAATTTAATTTTGAAATTTAGGTAACATTAAAAGCCATTGATTTGCCCTCATGTTTATCAAAGTGAAGATGGGTTACAAAGTGCTGAAATATATTTAACTCACTTATGTAATAAATTTTGGTGACATTATTTACTAATACAATTGGTTTTAAAGTAGCTATTTATTTGATGTACATATTTTAAGTTTTTAAGTATTGCTCCTTTCTCAGATTTTATCCCATGTAATCTAAGACTTTATCCTATGCAATCTATTTATTCAAAAGTAGACGTTGCTAAAATTGTTTAGGTCTGATATACTATTCATTGCATACATCTCACACTTACTTTAGTGTGATAACCCTTCCTGATAAAAGTATAATGATCTTGTTTGTTTGTTGTTTTATCCCCTCGCTTCACTTATTTAACCAAAAACAAAAAAGATAGCATTGTATCCAGCATCACTCTGTGTGAGAAATGGTTTTAAAGAGCTCAAATCTTTCAACCCCTCTAGAACCATACAGAACAGATAGGAGGATTAAGTTAGAGACAGGGTTTAGTGTAAATACTAATTGGATAAATACAGTGTTCTACCTCCCTCTCTCTGTGTAAGTGCTGAAATCAGGAGTGAGAGATCCGAAAGAAATAGTACAAAAATGATAGGGAATCATAGTATATAAAATGTTTAAGATAAGCATGATTTTTAACTATTAACACCTCAATAAATCCAAGGAATTAGAGTTGTAAACACATTCATCTTTTCTGTTCTCCATCAGCCTGTGAGATTCACCATGAATTGATATTTAAAGGTGAACTAATGGTTATGAGTGTCTCGCTTTTCAGGATAAAATGATTAGATCTTTTTTATTAGTTATATTCTCAAACTAGCAATGAGAAATGAGAGTCAGAGACTTCCTCAGCCCCCTCTGACTTTAAGACTGATTGGAAGAAGTAAAAACTATAAATGTTTTCACAATTGCCTTTAGAGAACTTTTGCATTTTATTCAATTTACTTAGAATTAATTTATGTATGATGAGGATAATATATTTTTGCAATTGTATATATACTAGCCCTACCATTGTAAAACAATTCAGAGATGTGAACTTTATGCATGCTTCATGCTTTTTTAACTTTGCTAGTTTTATAAAAGAAAATGTATGGGAAGGTATTGTTAATGATAATGGAAATTCACTTCATAGATAAAATTTTCTAGCAGTTATCAGGTTAAATAATAATTATAATCTCAATAATAGTGGCTTTAAATACATGTTTTTAATCTCATTATATACCTACCATAAATTACTATTTTTTATCATTTACTGTGTGAGGAAAACCAAAGCTAAGAAAGTTTTATTAGTTTTATTAACTTACCCAAGATCACAAAAAGCAGAAACAGTAATCAATCCCAACATGCTTAGTAGTTAACCACCCTCATTTCTGACAGCTATCAGTTAAGGATGCTGTCAGGTTTGCGTAAAGTTACACTGGGAAAAATCAGAGAAAACCTGGCGAAACATTTATTTAATCATAGTTTTTGATGTTGTGTCCCATTAAATATGTTCTGGGAGAATCTATAATGTTCAACAATTCTACAATATGCATGGGTGGTGTAGAAAGAATACTAAATTAAATGATCATTCCAAAGGCCTGGAGTTAGAGAGCTAGTAAGGTTCAGAGTAGTAACTTGTGATTATTACCCTTCCCTTAACTTGGCATTTTAAGATACCAATTGAAATAATGGAGAAATGTTTCTCTCTCCAGTTCCCAGAATTATTTGTCTCTCCTCCAGCGTTTTCTTTCCTCCACAA
Source organism: Dinomys branickii (assembly GCA_004027595.1). Taxonomy (NCBI): domain Eukaryota; kingdom Metazoa; phylum Chordata; class Mammalia; order Rodentia; family Dinomyidae; genus Dinomys; species Dinomys branickii. The sequence goes on along the minus strand of PVLD010023282.1, from coordinate 23,773 downwards.
TATGCTATGGTTTTTGGAAGAATTTGCTAGAGAACTAATAGGACATTTAGAAATCCACCTTACTTTTAGGCAGCTGACCAGATTCTAGAAGAAAAATCATACATGTTCCATTTTACCATAGTAGAAGCTTTTAGTTACTTTTCAGATCTATTATTTACATGCTATTCCTTAGAGCTGCTGTTAGACAAAGGTGTATAGAATTTTTATTCTTTACCATTGAAGCCAAATTCTTGGCAATGTCTTTGATCTTCTTCTGCACTATAAAATCCTCTCCTTGCACTCTAACATCTCTCAAATGATACACATGTGGATTCCCTGACTTTGGCTCATGGTGATACATGAGAAGGAGATGCACTTTTAAGGTTTGTGAGTCACGTTATTTAAAATCCTGGTGTGGTGCTGCCAACATTGATACACGGTACCTCTATGTGATGGTGCTACAGGGACACTTCTTTCTAAGCCGGATAATAAATAAAAATGCAGCCTTAGTGTTTGCAGTTCAAGTAACCCATTCACAACATTCTCTAATGCCCTCTGAGGCAAATAGTCTTATAAAATTATTTGTGCCAAATAGGAAATCTCATTTTTTATTACAAAACTACTATTCTTGTACTAATGTGCTTTTGAAAAAGCAGATAAGAAAAATATTTTTAACCTTTCATCTCTTTCTCTGTCCAATATATCTGTACACATAGGCATATTTATTATATACTATATATGTAATTCTGTACCCTCGAGCTACTGAATAACACAGACTTTTTCTCTTACTTTTCATTTTGGCTTTTGCCCTGAGAATCATCCTCCGAACCACAATGGTGACCTAGACAATTAACTTAAATTTTTATTATAATTAGAAGATATATCAGGCTAAATGACCCTGCTTACATCTCTTAAATTCAGAAGTTTTTCTTTAATTCACTGTGTAATCTTTGGTATTTCCAAATAATCTTGCCTTAGTTTCTTTCACTACGTTAAAATCGTGGGGAATGGTAATCAGTTAAAATCTGAAAATTCTGCACCTATTTGAGCAATACTATTATACAATGGAGAAGAAAGGTCCACATTTTCCTCTCTTTTGTGCCAGAATGACGTGTGCTTTGTTATTTTCACTGGATTAATGTAACAGCTACCAGTGGACCAGCTTGGGAAAAAATAAACAGTTTGTTCCTTTCTTTTCTTGTCTCAAATCCAGCAGCTTTTCAGATTTAGTTTCCATTTATTAGAACAGATTGAAATTACTTATTGGAATTTCTTAGCGCTCTTTCAGAAGCCCAATGAACAGGTGTAATTGTGTTTTGTAGATCAATTCACCCACCGTACTGTGCTTTAAAAATATGCTAGGGTTACCAAATAACAGCAAATAGCCTGGCTGTTTAATTATATCAAATAAATCTATGCCGATTCATAGAAGTAATCAATTCAGAATGAAATAATAAATCTTACAAGTTGGACAATATGCCAATTAGTTAGATTTTGTTTTCTCACACTAGCATTTCAAATTAATGGGCTTAAATTCACCATGGATGCAATCTACTGATAGAATCTTATCAACATAATGTGCATTATCATCTACATTATTAAAATTCTACCAAGCATAAAATAGTACAGAGGACAGGTATGAATAATTATTTAACATTAATTCTAATAACAGGATTTTTCATGCAAATAGTGCAATTCCATCATTTTTTTAATTTTCACATCCACAAACAAGAAATACCTTTAAGTGTGTTAAACAATCATGTGTACATTACTGTAATACCTTTAATTAATATGTATCTTTATTATTGAGACTTAAGAGTACACATTTTTATTTTTCTTGACTTTGTTGTCTTTTTCAGTAAAAAGAAAAGCAGTGCATACAAGGCAAAACTTGTCATTCAATTCAGCAAATATATATTAAAGACTGATTCAATAACCAGTACTTGAGCTTTAAAGCTGTTCAGTGAGTTCTTATGCTGTAATTTCATATCTAGGTCAACTGATCGTTTCAATTTAATTAAATCCGTCAAATTATTTTACTAGAATATATTCTACTTCTGTTACTGCTGGTTTACAGACTTTTTAAGAGTAGTCATGTTTGTTTCACAGACTTGTTCCAATCTGCTTCTTTTCTGTAGTAGGTTCCTCAAAATTGTGTTTGTTGCTGGAAATATGAACTGACATATTCTAATGTTAATACCTAAATGATAAAGAATAATCTTTAATGAGAAGAGGAGCATGAAAAATAATTTCTTTTTATGATGTTTCTCCTGATGGAGGGAATGAATATAAAGAGAGACATAAGAGAATACACTTAGCACTTCTTCAAGAATGCTGTATCTTAGGTATGAACAACTGTACACTTGTTGACAAGAATTAATCAATATTCCTTCATTCTCAAACAACAGACCTTAATGATGAGTTACGTCTGACTCATTGACACTAAACAGAGACAAAAAAATTGGAATACATGAACACATTTATAAATTTATCTTGCTTATGAAGGTTAGTTTTTGTGGCAAGAATAAAATTAAAGAAACTGTTGAAACTGTGCTATTGATTACCATTGGAGAAACTTTGTTCTAACTATGTTTCTGGATATAGGTATCATTCATTGTGTTCATTTATGTTATAATAACTCATATGCTGCACAATTATACTTTGTTTACTTGTCAAGTGACTTAATTTTTATTTTAGAGTGAATATAGAGAAATAAGAATTTTATAGATCAAAAATTTTGAGTTTGGTTTCAGATATGTTTAAGTTGAAATACTAATCATCAGGATTCACAATATATAACTGAATGTATATTCCTGGGAATCACAGAAATGTACCAGATTACAGATTCAAATTTTTAGAAATACCAGGATATGTTGCAAGCCCTACTGACAAACCAGGTAAAGGTTTATGATTCAGAAGCATGACCCCAACTGAGCTTTGGAATACAGTCAGATATTCAGTGAGTAAATAGGGCCTTTGTGTTTTGTACTGATTTCTGTACTTCTTCTAAGAAAAGATGAGTAAAACAGCAGAAAATTGAGTCACTTAAACAGAATGAACACATAGCAATTTTCAATGTCTATATTTTGTTGCTGGCAATTGTAAATGTAGTTTAAAAACATGTAAAAAGCATATACTTCAATGAACTTCAAAATATCATTGTGGCACAGTGATGGCATACCTATGGCACAGGATCAAAGACAGCTGTTTGTTACCACTGAAAGACTTCAAAACTCTCCAGCAGTGTTATTGTGGATGCTATGATGCACTATTTACATTCCCTTCAGAAGTGAAAATCTTGTTTTACTAACAAGTGGAAGTGCTATGGACAAATAGCACTTAACTACCTCAAGCACAACACTGGGTAAAGAAAACTGTCTAACTGAAATTCACACTTCCTTCTCAGAATCTGCATGTGGTAACTGATGATCCCAGGGTTGACACCCAGAAAGGGGTGTGAGCTGGGATAGAAAGATGAAGAATAATTTCCCTAGCTCAGGATAACTCTGAAGTAGCTCAGATTTAGTATTCTTCACAGGGTATGCTGAGACCACAAGTGAGCCAGCATCAAACCGCTGAACAATAGAATTTTATCCCTAAAGTGGCAGTGTTACGGAAATCAGAGAACAAAAGAAAGATTTAATTGAGACAGATTATAGTAATGTATATCAGTATACAAAGAAGGGGAATAAAGTTACATATACACACAGTTTGATGTACATGTGTGTGCATGTGTGTGTGTGTGTGTGTGTGTGTGTGTGTGTGTATAATTTAGAATGTTCTGATCATCTAATTTTTGGGAGGTGAAATAAAAAGTAAAAATTCCATTTGAGGCACCCTCACCTCTCCACCAGCTTGGAAGCAGGTTGGGCCCCAGACAGCTTCAGGATCTTCCATGAGCCAAACTCATCCCACCACCACCAGTGTGGGAGCCAGTTGAGTCCCAGAAAGCTGCTGGAGCCTTGAGGACCATTTCCTATTCCCCCACACCCTCACAGGTGCCAGGCTGATCCCTGGATAGTTTTGAGAACATTGGTGAGCCACCTCCACCCCTCCCCCACCATGGTGGTAGCCAAGGTGAGATGCGGGCTGCTACAGGAGCCTCTGTGACTGCACACAAATCCCTCCCCTACTAGTGTGGGAGCCAACTGTGCCACAGAAGCTCTAGGAGAGGTGGAGACTGCACACTGTCCCCAAACTCCCTCTCTGGAGCTGCTCTGAACACAGGGACCTTCAGATGTTTGCCCCATCACTCCCACACCATCATAGAGGTGAGGTTGAGCTCCAGGGAACTTCCAGATCTTCAAAGATGACAAGATGAAGGAATGAAATGCAGGCTCAGAACTCTACCCCGCACAGAACAAGTCCAGGAGACACTTACACAGAAAAACCTGGAAATCATACACCTTAAATTTCTTTTTTCTTTGTTTCTTTGTTTCTTTTTTTTCTTTTTTTTTTTTGGTACTGGCAATCAAACTTTGGACCTTGTGCTTGCCAGGCAGGCACTTATGCCACTGAGCTATCCCTGGCCCTATGTTGAACTTCTGAAACGGTAGGAATTTAGATAAACCAACAACTCAATCAGGCCATAGAATACATCAGATTAGAAATAATCTCTCAGGAAAAATGTGACAACAATAAAGAAAGAACTGCTCAGCACATCTGAAGGAGATATAAATGAAAAAACATAGTGGAGCAGAGCAAAATAATGGAAATCTTAAACCAAAAACGTAGCAAGGACTTAGAATGCATTAAACACATTCAAAGAGATATCCAGGAAATTAAAAATTCCATTGAAAGCTGGCAAACCCATTTGAATGAAGCTGGAGATAGACTTTCAGAACTTAAAGATAGCACTGCAGCTAAAGATCATGAAAGGAAGGATACTTAAAAATATTAAGGGGTCAAGGAATATAGTTTAGCAGCACAAGCACCTTCCTGGCAAACTTGAGGTCATGAGTTTGATTCCTGGTACCACAGAAACAAAAATAAAAAACATAAGAATAAAAATACCAAGGAACCAGGAAATAACAATTCAGTAGTTGCAAGACGATTCAAAGAAAGGCAGTGTAAGATTAATAGGTGTCAACAAAACAGCAGGAGTCAATGCAAACGACATTAAAAGAGTATGTAAGTAATAGCAGAAAACTCTCTAAGCCTGGAAAAGGAATCTGGCATACAATTAAGTGAGGCATATAGAACTCTAATTAGCCATAACAAAAATCTACAACAAGACATATAATAATCAAGATCCTAGAAATTCAGGAAAAGAAGAGACTATTAAAATCTGTTAGAGAAAAGAAAGAGATCACCTATAAAGGAAAGCCCATCAGAATCACAGCAAATTTCTCAACACAAAACATCAAGTCAAAAGAGCTTGGAGTTAAATATTTCAGATACTGAAAGAAACCAATTTCCAACCCAAGTTAATGTACCCTGCAAAACTATGTCCAACTCAGATTAATGTATCCCTCAAAATTAATGGAGAAATGAAATATTTCCATGAAAAAGAACATCTGAAGAAATTCATGAGTGCCAAGCCAATCCTACAAAGAGTTCTCAAAAATATTCAAGAAAGAGATAAAAAGTGACCGCAATTTCAAGAATAACATTGGAAAGGAGCCAACAAGCAGAGCAAGCAATTAAACACAGGGGGAAAAGGAAGAACCAACAGGAGAAAAATAACATAACAAAGGTAAGCCAATACATATCAGTTATAACCATTAATGTAAACGATATAAATTCACCAATCAAAAGAAGCAGATTGTGAAAGTGTATTAAGAAACATTATCTAAAAATACGTTGTATACAAGAAACACATTTATCTCCAAAGGAAATTCATAGAGTGAAAGTCAAAGGATGGAAAACAATATTCCATGCAAAAGGAGCCCAGAAAAATGTGGGCGTAGCTATTCTGTTTGTAGACCATGTGAAATTCAAATGAAGAATGACCAAAACAGATAAAGAAGGTCACTACATACTTGTTAGGGGTAAACTGCAAGAGGAAGAGATAACCATTATAAATATATATGCACCAAATACAAAAGCATCCAACTATATAAGACATATTTTAACAGACATGAAAAATCAAATAAGCAGTAGCATAATCAAAAGAGGAAATTTTAACATAATATTGTCACAAAGAGATAGGTTAACTAGACAAAAATCAGCAAAGAAATAACAGAACTAAACCAAATTTGTGAATGAATGGATTTAGTAGCCATTTATAGTATTCCACCCACCAACATCAGATTACACATACTTCTCAGCTGGCCATGGGATGATCTCTGAAAAAGGCCATACACTAGCACATAGAAAATAGTGAAGTAAGTTGAGAGGAGTTGAAATTATACCATGAATACTATTTGACCACAGTGCAATGACACTGGAAATTAAGGACAAAAGAAATCAGAAAAACACCATAAGCACAAGGGAATTCCATAACAGCCTCCTGAACAACCAATGGATCGCTGATAAACTTAAAGAAGAAATTAAACAATATTTATAATCAAATGAAAATGCAGGCAGGTGCTTGTGCGGCTGAGCTATATCCCTGGCTACAGACCAATCTCCCTAATGAACACAGAAGCCAAGACACTGAATAAAATACTAACAAATAGAATGCAAGAAATCATAAAGAAAATAATACACCATGATCAAGTTAGATTCATTCCAGGAATGCAGGGATGGTTTGCTATATGCAAATCAATTAATGTAATACACCATATCAATAGAGCCAAAGACGAAAACCATATGATTACCTCAATAGATGCCGAGAAAACTTTTGGTAAAGTCCAACATGCATTCATGATAAAAATCCTACACAAAATAGGAATAGATGGCCTTTACCTCAACCTGATCAAAGCCATCTATGACAAACCAACAGCTAATATCATACTTAATAAAAACTAAAAGCTTTCACTTTAAAGTCAGGAATAAGACAAGGATGTCCATTGTCACTGCTCCTATTCAACATAGTTCTGGAAGCATTAGCCAAAGGCATTAGACAAGAAAGAAAAATAAGGGTAGGAAAGGGAGAAATGAAATTATCACTATTTGCGGGTGATAATTTACATGGAAGACCCCCAAAACTCCACCAGAGTGACTCCACCTTGACAAATTAATCGACAAGTTCAGTAGTATAGCTGGATACAAAGTCAACACCCCCAAATCAATAGCATTCCTGTACAAAAACAATGAACAGACTGAGAGAGAAATTAAGGAAATGATATCTTTCACAATAGCAACCAAGAAACTGAAATATTTAGGACTGAATCTAGTAAAAGAAGTAAAATATCTATTAAAAAAAAGCTACAGTACTCTGAAAAAAGAGATGACAGAGGACTTCAGTAAATGGAAAAATATTTCTTCCTCATGGATAGGAAGAACCAACATTGTGAAAATGGCCATACTACCAAAATTGTTGTACAGATTCAATGCAATTCCCAGTAAAATACCATTAGCATACTTCACAGATCTAGCGAAAACATTCCTTAAATTCATCTGTAACCAGAAGAGACCCAGAATAGCTAAAGCAATCCTGGGCAACAAAGATACATCAGGTGGAATCACAATCCCTGACCTACAATTATACTACAAACCTACTGTAATAAAATCAAGCTGGTACTGGCTAAATAACAAACCTGAGGATCAAGGGACCAGACTGAAAGGTGCAGCCACAACCACAAACACACTCAACCACCTTATTTTTAACAAAGGGGCCAAACATATTCACTGGAAGAAAGAAAGCCTCTTTAATAAATGGTGCTAGAAAAACCAGGCTTCCACATGCTGAAGACTATAACTAGACCCATGTCTACCACCATGCACTAAATTAAAGTAAAAATGGATCAAAGATCTAAATATCAAAACAAAAAACTAAATCCACTGGAAGAGAAAGTAGGTAAAATTCTCAATTTTATTGTTTTGCTTTGTTTTGTTTTTGTCTATGTTGTTGTTATTTTGTTATTGCTTTTTTATTCTCTTCATAGGAGAGGAGAGAGTGAGACAGAGAGAGAAAGACAGAGTACAGTCATTGGAATTTAGGAAGAAGTTATGGTTGGCGTGAATATAATACTGGTATGACATTCATTATTCTCATAAAGTTCTAAAACTAACAGGATTATGAAACTTCCAACAACCAGTAGGTAGGAATAAATTACTTGAGTTAAATTTATTGTACTTAAAAATAATAGCAATGAAGTTATCAAATTGCTTTACTTCTGGAGAAAAATAATATGTCGATCAATTTAGGTGTCCTCCTTCATAGGAAGTTTTCCCATATTTTTCAAGTGTTCTCTATGTCTTTCATCAGTATATTGGTATTTTCCATTGCAGATTTCTTTCACTTCTTTCATTAGGTTTTATTCCTAGGTATTTTATTTTATTCTGGGGAGTATTTTGAAAGTGATTGTTTTTCATGTTTTCTTCAGCAAGTTCTTTAACTGATATATAACACAATTTCTGTATGTTTATTTTGTGTTCTATAAATTTACTGAATGTCTTTATCTAGTCTAACAATATTTCAGTTGCAGTGTTAGTATTTTCTACATAGAGAAATGTAGCATTTTCCAATGAGGATATTAGACTTCCTCCCTTTCTATGAGACATTTTTTACTTATTTGTCCTGCTAAATTGTTGTTAAAATTTCCAGCACCATGTTGAATAAGTGCAGTGAGAATATTTTCAAATTCCAGATCTTAAAGAAGCTTCTTTCAGCTTCTTCCTCTCAAATACTTTTGGCTGTGTGTTTGTTGTATTATATGGTTTTTATGACTGTGGAAGTGTGCACTCCCTGTCAATTCTTTGGGATGACTTGAGAATTGTTATTAATAATGTAATCATTTGGTAAAATTTAGCATTAAAACCATCTTGTCCTGAGCTTTCATTTTTTGGGAGACTTTTTATTACTGATCAGTTACTACTTGTTTCTGTACTATTTTATGTCTTTAGGGTTCAATTTGGATAGATGATATTTGTTTTGAAATTTCTTCATTTCTTTTGGTTTTCAAAATGTGTTAGTTTGTCATTACTCCTAATAATTATTTATATTTCTTTATATGTCTGTAGTGTCTGTTATAATGTTTCTTTGTCCTCTGATTTTATTTGTCTCCCCTTTTCTTTTTAAAGTACTAAAGTTTTCTTGATTTTCTTTATACTGTTCAAAATCCAACTCTTCATTTGTCCATATTTTAATTTTTTGAAAAATTCTATATTTAATTATGCTCAGATATTTGTTTTGTTTTGTTCTTTCTACTACTTTTAAATTCGGTTTATTCTTACTTTTCTAAGTCCGTCAATGAATCATAGTTTTATTTGAATTTTCTTAAATGTTTTTTATTTAGGCACATATTACTATGTTATTATTACTACACTTTTATTAATTCTTTTTCAATTTCATCAATCACTCATTATTTCAAAATTATGTTGTTTTTAATCTTTGTATAATTTCACAAGTTTCTTTAACAGTTATTTTCAAGTTTTATTTTATGGCCTTCATAAAAATGTACAATGTGATTTCAGTGCTTTTAAATTTGTTAAGGCTTTTTTTGAATTTCTAAGCTTGTTTTTTGTATCATCTTCATTCTGATTACATGTTAGGCATCTGAGAGAGAGAAATATGTCACAAAAATCACAGCAATTATTCATATAAATATAACTTGTAACTTTTATTTTGGAATGTTGTGGAGTTTATTTTTGCATGTTTTTGGAGTAAGAAAATTGTTTGTTTTTCATGTTTCTTTTCAAAAACAGTAACTTTTCCTATAATTTTGATTTTACCCTCTCTGATTGGTTTTAAAATTTTGTAGGATTTCTTTATAGTGTTTACCTTGTTTGAACATCCTATATTCATGAATCTATAGTTTTATGTATTTCTTTGGTTGGTAAAATTCTCTCTCCCTTCTAATTGTAATTTGCACTTCACTCCTATTGCCCTATTTTTCTGCATTTCCAATTACACATATGTTAGACCATTTTACCTTCCTTATATTTTTATACCTTTTCTGAATTTTGAACTTGTGCCCCTTTCTTGTTCATTTTCTCCTGCATGATATCAAATCTACTGATTTTCTTTTCCTGCTTTTAATTTACTGTGAAAGCCATCCATTGAGTTATTTTCATTTATTTTATTTTACCTTCTGTAATTAATGTTCCTTATAATTAAACTAACCAGAGATCTTCTTGCCCTGAAGTCCTGAATTCCTTTTTTGTTCCATGAATTATATAAACTTATCAAGACATTTTTTATTTCTTATGTTTATAGTAGTGCAATGTATAATAGCTACATCTTGAAAACAACTCAAATGTCAACCAACTGAGGAATGGGTAAAAAAGACGTGGTATTTTTATACAATGGAGTATTATTCACCTATAAAGAAAGATAAACTAGAGGATTTTATAGGTAAATGGATGCAACTAAAGGCCATAGTCAGTGGTGAAATAGATCTGATTTACCTGTGTAAACATTGTATCTCCTCCCTACTATAAGAATCTGAGAGAGTAAATAAATCTGAAATGTACAATAGATATTTTAAAAGGGAAAATAAACTGATCAAATATGAAGGAGCTACTGGGATGAAGGGCAGAGGAAAAGGAAAGAAGAGGTACATTATTATATATATATAATATATGTATATATGATAGCTAGGATAATTAGACTACTAATATCTGTTGGTTTATTGAAAGAAACTGTTCATGTATAATTGTTTGATCAATCTTGCATGCCTATATCTGGTTATATGTGCAACCATTTTGAAGATGGCACTGTGTAATATAATGACCATTGTTAATATCCTATCACCATGTTTTGAAATTGTGTATTATTTTTATTGCTCTCTATACTGTTTTGTTTATGTATTTGTTTTTGTTATGCTGTTTTTTTAAAAGAATAAAAAATTATATGTATATACAAGGATAGCTGGAATAGGTGTATCACTGATGTCTGTCATTTATTGAGAGGAACAGTCAATGCTTAAGTTTTTCTTTTTCTTGAACAATTTTATATACGTGAGTTTGGTAATTACAATGACTGATCTAAAAAGAACAATATGCAGTATAATAACCATTGTTGAACTCCTACCATCTTGTATCGTGAAGCTCTGCATCATTTCCATTTTTAAAAAAAGTTATCTATTTTTTTTACTTGTTACTGTCTTTGATTGTTTGACCAGTCTTTCGTTCTTATGTATAATGGACTGAGCAACTTTGTTGAAGTTGACAGTCTGTAATATAGCAACCACTGTAAATTCCTATCATTTTGACTTGAGGTCATGTATCATTTTTGTTGTTTTTGTGTTGTTTTGATTTTGTTTTCATTACTGTTTTGTCAGTTTTTTAATCTTTAAAATAAAATATATTTATGTCTTAACTAGTGTACCAACTATTCTTCCTATCAAATTCTTTAAAACACTGTTCTGTATGGTTCAGAGGAAAATCATCATTAACATTTAGCCTTGTACCTCAAAGTTTTGAATCCTTTTCAGGTTTTAACACTGCAAATCTTAGCTTCTGTTTCAGTCTTTTTTTTTTTTTTTTTCTTCTGGGAATCCCACTCAGGACCTTGCACTGCCAGGCAGATGCTGTGCTGCTGAGCTATATTCCCAGCCCAAATGTTAGCTTCTTGGTGACTATAATGGCTTCAGACGTTAAAATTTGAAAAGAATATATTTTATATAACTTCAAGTGTTAAATACATGTAAAAATGCTGTAGATTATGTAAAAGCAAAGGTAGTTCTGATTATTGGGAGGGGATAGAAGTTCTTTTTTTTGGAGTTAAGTGGCTATATCCAGTATTAAATCAAGTCCTAACAAACAAATCATCAACAGCTGCAAATGTGTAACCTTTTAAATGGGATGATCATGATACATTTCTTTACTGGATATTATAGAACAGTGGTGGCACTCATGTTATTGTGTTTTTCTTTTATGAGACAAAATATGAGTGTATGAATTATTTCTTCTGAACTAAAAATTCAGTATTTAGGTAATGTTTGCAGCACTGTTATAGAACCACAAAGGCATTACTTGATTATATTTTTATATAACATTACACTACTTGAGAGACAAATCTTAGAGAAAAAATTTGTCTAAACTAGCAGAACTAAATTGGTAGAGTATATTATGTAGCACTCTTAAACTATTGTCCAACTGATAGATTCCTTTATAAGTCTGAGTTTATGTTTATGGAAATCACAGTTTATAATTTCTGAGTGGACTTTTGACATGTTTCAGCTTTAGAGAGCAGGCCTTCCGTATCTAGGCTTTGCAATTCCAGTGCTATTTTGGCAATAGATAGAAGCATACCAACAAAGATGCACAACTGCCTTATATCAACTTTAGCATCATTTATCTTGGCTTCCATGTATTTACTTACTAAAGTGACTCACATCATGAAGTTTCTTTTCAGGTCAGTGCTGACTCAATTTGAAAAGTCACAAGAGAAATAGTTTTTTTTCATCTGATTCCCCAGATATGAACTCAATAATACTTTTATCAGCCATATTTCTAATCCATTAGCAATATTGACTTTGCTATGAAATAAGAGTAATTCAATTTCAGATTATACTATAAGTCTGGACTCATTATAGCTTTGCCTGCTAGTTTAACAGTAAAGGCTATGTCAGAGTTTTCATGATGAGGCTTTCTATTTCAAAGTTTTATCATCAAACATTATAAAGAAGAAGTCAAATAGATTTTGAGATTGCATTAGTGCCTGTGAGAAATCCCTGCTAGGGCTTTTATTTCAAGAGATACACATCACTGGGCAAGTCTCTCTGCTTAATAACTTTAATTATTAGATTGGTTACGGGTCCCGCTGATATATTTTTCTAATGTCACAAAAGGATCTCTTCTCAGTATGTTCATCCTTAACATCAGTTATAGAACACTACATAGCATTGTAAGCATAAGGCATATACAACAGTAGAAGTCTAGTGTTTTGTCATGTGTATTAGTATTGACAGAACACTTACTGTTGTTGGATTTCTTTCATAAACTTAAAGTTGGGAAAAAAATTTAGTCTGTCTACCTAAAGTAGGGGAATGAAATTTGAAAATCTTATCTAATGTGCTTATCTGAGTTTAAGATACAATGAGCAGATAGATAATGTGAGGGTCTTTTTGTAGTAAGAGAGAGACTCCTACTTAGTATTAAGAAGGAGATACTTTTATGTTATGCTTGAGACAAATCACAAAAAATGATCATTCCCTGAACTATTCAATATACACTTGGTACCTGTTTAAAGACATATTTAAGTGATTATCTTCCTAGTACCTCAAAAGTTAACAGATTAGCTGATAATAACATGGCGTTTGGAAGGCATATCTGAATTAAATATATGTGAGAGGTCATCTATAGGCAGTGGTCATAAAGGAAATCACTGGTAACTGGTTTAAAAAAAACAACTCTGGAATCAGAAAGAATAGTAAACTTCAGACTGGAGAGAGTGTTAAGTAAATTGGGACTTATATAATTCAGTTCAAAATTACTAGTTCTTATTCACTTTTGTTCAGCTATACACAAATTTAAGCCTCTTATATAGAGGCAAATTAAATAAAATTTTGATATCATACCATGTTTACACAAACACGATGGCCTATGTGCAATCTGGAAATTTACAACAGTGTGGAGGGAACTTTTGAATTACTAGTAAGAATAACAGTTTTTATGCCTTTTGTTTACTATATTTCTGGCATAAAATGATATACTTTCCACTTTTTTTTGTCCTTTTGAGACAGGGTCTCGCTTTACAGTTCAGGCTGGTCTTGAGCTCACTTTGTAGCCCAGGCTGGTCTCGAACTTGTGACCATCCTCCTGCCTTAGCCTCCCCGATGCTGGGATTACAGGCGTGCGCCACCACGCCTGGCCTAAAATTATATACCTTATATATATCATCTAAATAATTATAACAACCGTATAGGGAGTTATAATCTTCATCTTGTAGATAATGAAATGGAGACATTACGTTTGACACCTGGAAGTCAAGGGTAGGTAATATAAGATGAAAAGCAGGATTTTGATGACTGCAGAGAAGACAGAGGGAAATGGACACATAGCACGTCTGAATTGAAGACAAAAAATAGCTAAATTTATTTTTGACACACCCCATATACGATGCAGATAAAGACCATAGGTAAAGATGATGTCAAGGTTGTTTTGTTTTGTTTCATTTTACCTGAGAATTGAATGAAGTTTCTATCAGCAAAATTGAAGAAGACTATGAGTACAAGGGAGAAAGGTCTTCCTTAATCAAACATTAAATGACATCTAGAATAACAATTATCTAGGTAATTTTTGCACAACCCACAAATGTGCTATGTATAGCCAAAATGTAGATGTTATACTTTTGGAGAAATCCTACTGCACATATCCCCCATCAATGGTGGCATACCTATTTTATAGTTCAACTATTTTCAACTCCTTAATCATGTGAATGTTACTATAAAATATAAAAAGTTATAATATTTGATCAATAATTGATGAGGCATATTAGTAAGAATATGGTATATTCCATTGTCTGCATATGCCATTGCACAAATTATAGAAAGTAACCTAGACATAGTTCACCAAGGTACTTTTATTAGTGGTAAACTTTATGATATAAACATAGATACATTGCTGGCATGCATCTTCATCTATAATTAAAGTAATCATCAAACCTCTGAGAGGGGTGAAATAATGCGTTTACTGTAGGTACAATGGATGTGCATGTTTTTGTGTTATTTTGTGTTGTTTGTTTTTAGATTTTCTGGTTATATCTTTTCAGCCTTTCATAGAGCTCCTGACTGAGAAGCTGGAGGGAAAGGAAACTAAATAAATCCGCATTTCACAATACTACAAAGTGATAAAGCTAAAATTTTTAGGTAAAGTTTTACCTGTTCTCTTGACCATCAGGAAATAGTAATGTGGTGGTTCAGCATAATTGGGTTGAGTAGATTGGTTTGGGATCCTTGAAGCAGAAACACCCCTTTGGTTGTGTCTGGATGAGTCATAGAAGTATAACCATGGGTGCTATGTTCGGTACCTCTACCATCTCCTCTGGCCTGTTCCCCAGCAGTCCTTCCAGACCACTACGAAATAAGCATCTTTGCTCCAACTTGCTCTTCTGCCATGTTGTTAATCCCTTTCAGTCAGCTGATTTTGTGGACAGAACCCACTGGAGGCATGAACAAAATTAAACCTCTCTCTTCAAATTGTAGGCAAGTCCTGTATTGTGTCACAGCAAACGAAAGCTGACTAATGCAAATACTTTGCATAGAGATATAGTGGGAGATTCACAACGTCAGTTTTGCTAAGTGATGCAATTGCAGCCATTCACAGAACAATTCCTTTCTGTTAAGAAACCAACTGTTCATTTGAGTATCTTCTTCCTGTTTGTCAGTAGCTATTATATATTTTGGTCTTTATTTACTGTTCCAGGTTTTCACACCCAAGAAACAATGTGACATTTGAACACTCAAATGGTAAGGGGAACAAGGAAAGGGACAGGAGGAAAGGAAGGGAAAAGAGAATAGAAGGAAGAAAATGGACAGAGTTTTTGTAAGTAAGGAGAAGAGAAGTTGAAAGGAGTAGAGGGAATTGGAGAAAAAAGAAAAACCAAGATGTGTCATGTGTGGGTACAAAATCCCTCTGGTGAAGGTGATTCCGTATATCTAAAATGTACCAAAAAATTGTGAAAATTAAAAACAGAAACCCACTGTTCTTAGCTTAAATTTCATCTCTCTCACAAGACATTTAAATTACAACCATTTCCATATTCTTCCTGAGTTTTAATATTTTACTAGTCTGGCTAGTTCTAATACTTTCTTGGAGAAGTAAACCATGTAATTCTAAATTATTGAATGTTTTATAATGAATTTTAGTATTTTTAGATTTTTTAATGAACTACCACTAACTTGGAATTGAGTTGATTATTAAATAATTCTGGAGCTAGCCAAAATTAGGAAAATCATTAAATAGTTAAATAACCGCAAAAGTTTCATAGTGTAAGATTCACCTCTGCACACCACTTATTCAAAAGTTAAACCATCTCTTGGTTACTTCTCTCTTAGCTGGGAAAAAAATACTCAGTGCCCAAAATTAAGGAAGGAAAACTTTATTTAGCTCACAATGTGTGGAGGTTTCAGTCCATACTTGGCTGGCTCCAAGGCAGAGTGGCACATGGCAGAGGGCAATAGTTCATGGTGGCAGAAAACAGCAAAAGCAACAAGTGCAAAAAGAGGGGAGCAGCTGCAAGCAGCTTTTTCCCCTCCCCTACATTTTATGCCACCTACTCACACCAGGGCAGGTGTTTCCCTCACACCCATAATCTCAGCACTAGACCGTGGATTAATCACAAACTGTAGAAGCCCACCCCACAACTGCATGAGTTTTTGAGGAGACATCCAGATACAAACCATAACACCATCTCATTGTTTAAATAAAACTAATTGCAATGACGGGAGACACAGGCTTAATAGTCCATGGTAGCAGGCAACCACATGATATTCTGTGACATTATATTATGGGTCACTTTAAAATTTGAATTTATATCATCCCAAATTTAGAATATGTATGCCATAGAAATGTCAATACACTTCAATTTCCTATTGACAGTTTACATAGTATACACTCCATTTTGAATCTTTTCAAAATAAAGAAGTAGAATCAGCAATCTCTGTCATGAAAGTTGTCATATTATGTAAGAATGTACTCATTATTAAGCCTGATTGTATTATTCTGCTGTTAGACTTACACATAAGGGCTTGGACCTATATAAGGGAATTACTATTTTTTATTATTTTATTTTTAAAAGTAAAAGAATGAAAACATTAACAAACACAAAATAGCACCAGAACAGTACAATCAAAACTGAATTACAGACAAGGTAACAGGGAATTAACAATGGTTGTTGTATTACATATTGATAACTGCAAAGTGTATGCTCAGGAAAACAAATATAGACATACAAGATTGATCAAACAACTAATCATTAACTGTTCCTTACAATAAAGCAACATAAGTCAATAGTGGAACCATGTTAGCCATCCTGCATATACATACATACATATATACATACTTATCCCTTTTTTCCTTTTCTCGTTCCCTTCATAAGGGAATTATATTTTAAAATATTATTCTAGGGCATTGGTCTCTATCTTCTAATTACAATTTATTTATGAGTGTAAAATGACCTCTAAATATGGTACATCATTCACAACTAACTTTTCATACATTAAGTGAACACTCTATTTCCTAAATGTATTTTCTCAATACCCCAAGCTCTTAATATTTTAATAATTTCATATGTCATATACTTACTTGTGCATAAGATGAAATTAATAAAGTGTAATTCTTTTATTTTGAAATCAAGGAAAATGTTACAACTTTGTATACAAATTCCAGGTAGTGAATATGGACTGAACATTCCTCAGCCACAGAATTCCTGAGTGATTCCCATACATCCTTTCTGCCCTTTTCCTTGATAATTAATTCAGAGTAGAAAAATATTAATGCAACTATTTTAATAAGTAAAGGACTCATTGTCTAGAAAATATTTTGAATATTTTCAGTTATCCAGTTACTTCATTCACAGGGTAAAATTCTGAGATCGTAGAACATAGAGAAAAAAGATTTGGTTTCTGAGTGAAAGAAGGCTTACATAATTGGGCTGTCCAGGGTTGGATATATATGCATTGGGACAGAGAAGCAGGCCTTTTGGATGAGAGTTTTTAGAGGATACTGTGAGCATAATACATTGCAAAACCTGATAGAAAATACAGAAAGGACTGTTCCTGTTATGTCAGGGTCCCAGAAATAGTCATTTAAGCTACAATTATGCCCAAACCACAGAACAACAGCGCTGATTCATGGTTGCATCTTACAGACGTGTACACCGTGTGTTATCATGTGGAATATACTTTTTAGATAGCAGCAGGAATGCCGTTTCACAGGGAAGAGAGGTGCTGAATTATTAGGAAAATTGATTGGAATTAATATTATTTTGATTAAGTCTGGATTTAATCTACTTTTGACATTCTCATTTTAGTACTTTTCAAAATCCAATTAACTTTCACAGATGATTAGCATTTCCTAGTCTCTGAATTTACAGACTGCAAATTTCTCTCACCACAGCTTTCTCTTTCATTTTCATGATTATAATCCAAATATTACAAAGACATTTGAAAAACTATTTGAATATCATTTAGAGTTTGAAAATTTCTTGTGGTCCTATCATTAATTACATTTTCAGAAATCAAAATACCATCCTTCAAACAGGAAAGCAGGAGGAAGTAAATGCAGGTAACAAACCTAAGTACTGTACATGAGGCGTGTAGAAATATTGCATACTTATACATCTCCATTTATTTATTGATAATTAGCAAATAAACAATTATTGCCGTGATATAGTTATGCTTTCTGTTGGAGAGAATCAAGAAATTGGCCTTTCCATGCGCTAGGAAATTCATTTTAGTTTTTGAAAGCTTAGAAAAGACTTCATGATCTTTTTGTTTACCAGTAGCAAACCCATGGCATTGCCTGCGTATCTACAATAATTAAAAGAATAAATGACAATGCATTGCACTTCCTATAAATCAGCTACAGTATCATGAGTCCTAAAATCTTATATAGAGTAGTTTTCAATTCAAAGTTAAACACATAATCTAAAATATGTTTTGTACTTCAATGATGAGCTAGAGACCAGGAATATCTCTCCAGGCTGAAGCAACTGGAAAGAAATCACAAAGCCCCCAAATCTAGTGTGAATAGTAAATTTCAAATATACCAAAGGACAGAGTCAGCTCTTAGCTATTAGTGTCTTTAGAATAGAGTTGAGCTTATACTTTCTGAGCCACATGGAACATGAGGAAGAAGAGATAAATCACAAAATATGCCAAATAAAATGCTGCAGAATTTTCCACAAAAATAAGAAGAAAAAGACCAAATTGAGTGCAAAAAGAGCAATTACCTTTTTCAAGAAGGTATACTTCTGTGTTCTGTCCAAATTTCTGCTACTCTTTTTGCCTGACGAATCTTATTTCAGGATTTTGTGCTCACATAAAGTACAAATTTACACAAGTCTAATAGAAAAATAGCAGTTTATACTGGGTGTCACAGAAGTCTACAAAATCTGTCCCACAGTTTATTTACAGTTTGCGTATTCACACAAATGCTGGGCATTAGATGCCTGACCATGGGGAAGGTCATGATGGACTATACCAAGACTCGACGTCTGAATGCAGCTGAATAAATGGCATTTTTCTTCCTAGAATTTCTAATTAGAATATGAGAATTCTAGTTAGCCTGTAGCAGCGATGGCAGACCGCTGACACGTGTGCTGCAGCAAGCTGTTATCATTGAAAGCTCTAAAAGGTTTGCTATCTTTCGTCTGTATTTTTTTAACTTTTTTATTATTTTGTGTAGGGGGGATACGAGGCACTGAACTGAGGACCTTGAAATTGCCAGGCAGCCACTGAGCTATCTCCCTGACCTCCAGTCTTTGGTCTATAGAAACACAGCTGAAATGTAACTAATTTAGTAAACAGAGAAAGCATAGAAAAAGACTAAAAATGAAGGAAGAGGTACATAAGAAGTTACCAATAAATTTTTACTTAATTCTTCTAGTCTGTCAGGAGAAACCTATATTCCTCTGATAAACTGTCTTTCAATAATTGAAACAATTTTGGGTAAGTTTCTGACCTTTAAAACTGAATGACCCCAAATGTAATAGAATCTGAATGTTAATTAGGCTCAAATCTGTGACTATGGTTACAGTCAGAGCAACTGTTCCCCAAGGAGGGTTAGGGAAATCTTTCAGGACTTCTTAATGACTTACTGAGGTTCTAGAACACCGGCTGCCACACTATTCTGTGAGGTGTGATCAAAAGTTACTGTGAATCATTAAGAAAAAACTATTACGGTAAGAGACATATTGCCATTAAGTCTCCTCAAAAAATAGTCTCCTTAGTTTCTAAAATCCTTACCATCTTTCTAAAGCTGTTCTGGAAGCTGCCATTTGTAAATATCTTTATCTATGATGTCATGGCTGCCACTGTGTCCTGAACTGATTCAAAATATGTATAGCAATTTCAGTCAAACAATATTACAGTGTGTCCTCATTCACTTTATTCACTGGACCTGGCTCTGATTGACGTTTGGCTCTTTCCCAAAGTCAAATGACCATAAAGTAAATGATGTGGATCAATTCAGGATGTCAGAGCAGCTGCAAGTGTACAGCTAAAGATACCCACGAAAGAGAACTTCCAGAACTGCTTCAGAAGGGGACAGGAATGATGGGATGAATGTGTCACAATGAAGGAGAGTGTTCTGAGAGGGACTAATGGCAATGTGTTTTAATGCAATTTTTTAAAGATTAAACACGATATTTTGTAATTGTACCACACCCTTTAGAAATGACTCTTTGCTTTAATTTTATAGTAAATAGACAAAAATTTGTATATACACTGTTATTCTATACTGGTAAACTACAGAGAATTTGATTTCTTGTGAAGATCGAAGAAACATGTTTATACAATCAGCAAAGTCTGCCAGAGAAATGTATTTGGTATAACAGATACGTGAAGACAGCAAGAAAACTGAAAACTTAAAATACCATACCTAACAAGTAATATATTCATAGTCAATCAATAATCACTGTCTGTCACAGCCAATCTCATGTTATGTTAATAATGCACCTTTCTTTGCAGTGGATAAAAGTCGGTTATACCATAAGTAAGCAGTTCTAGAGTTTGTGAGTGGTAGAATCTGAAAACAGTAGTTTTGCCCTAAGTAGAACTACTGCCATAGAAAAATAAATCAGCCACTCCTTTATAATACACAGCATGCTACTCAGTCGTATGGACTTACGTTTCATATAGATAACAATCTTAAGTGAATTGCAGTTTATCATCTTCATGTTACAATGATAAATTTTAGTTCTTGAATTGACCAAGGTTTACTGTGGTGACCTGATTAATTTTTCTTCTTTTCTTATATCATAGATATCAAAAGAAAATATAGGTTGCTTTCTTTGGTGTATTTTTGGAATTCAGATTTGACTGACAAGGACCAAGAAACAAATGAATGTGTAAAACTGCAGTAGCAAAAATATTCTCCAAACTGATTCTTCCTATCATGGTTTCTTCCCATAACATGAGTGCATGTTTATCCTTGATGCATACATGCAAAGACTTTCAGATGATGCCTGTAGATTCAAATACTACCAGACTGTGTATACGCTGTGCTCCTTCTCTGTATATCCCCATGATAAAATTTAAAAATTAGTAAGAGATGAACAATAATAACAGTATGTAACAATCTGAAAAATATGATGCAATAAAATTTACCTGAATACAGTGTCTTATTGTCTTGCACTCAGCTTTTTCATAACATGCGATATAATGTCTACATGATAGATAAAGAAAGAATTTGTTTCTGGGGGTGGCACACTGCTGTAGTTCAGAACATTTCCTGTTCATGTTTTTAACCCACACATTTAATGAAAAGAAAAGTTGGGCTGAAATGTTTTATTTGTTCTGTAATAATGTGATTAGAAAAGTTCAGAGCAATGACATTTATGTTGAAACCTGCAAAATAGGGGATGCAGGTCTTTCAAACATGTAAGCAAGGAGTGTTCTTGGTGCAGGAAAGTACATACAAAAGAAATTAGGAAGGCTCGGCTCATTTAAGGACGAGACCCTGGGGATTCTCTTGTGCAAGGAATTGTGCAGTCACTGCTTTATGATATTATGTATGCCAATTATTATTAGGAAAACACACATTAACACTCTGGCAAAAGATCTTGAGAATCTAATATAATTATATAGTACACATGTAGCTGGTGGAGGAATTTTTCCAGCCAATTCATAGCTCAACTGAAAGTTTTTGCTGACATTTTGGAAAAAAAATTTGAAGAAGAAAAATGTTGGCAATGTAGGACAAAATGTGTCAAGTTAATTTGGTGTCTAAAAAAGAAATAGATGATCTGACATATTTGTGACAAAATAAAGATAGAAATGAAAAACTAATCATTATGTGGCTTGAGTAACTTTATACTTGGAATATAGAATGAGAGGAAGGGTATACCCAAACACTTAACGAAATGATACAAAAATGGGTGGTTTTTATTCATTTACGTACTTCAGTTGATTTGCTATGCTAGTGGTAGTTTACAGATTATACGTCCCAGCACATATCAGCATGCCTAAATCAATGTGAACAAATTTCTGATACTACACACAAATTCAGATTTGTCAACTCCAACTCCAGTTTTCATGCTGTTTCATCCTGTCATTTAAAATAAATTGTTTTAAATAAAAACTATTGACCAGAGGGAAAGAAAGGAAAACAACTCTAAAATTTAGAATGATCCCTAAATGGGTAAAAGACTAAAGTAACAGTAACAAGGAAAACATTTCTATTGTACCCTACATAGCTACTATCAGCAAAATGTCAAAGCACCAGATAGGAGCTATGAATTCCCTCAGGTCTCTAAGTAAAGAGATTTTAACAGTTTTAATACTTTAAAGTCTGGTGCATTGTTGGGCATTGATAGGAAAAGCTGAGCAATACAATGTATGCTTACAAACAAACAAACCAAAAACAAAACCTGGAGAACAACCATCACAAGTGATGAGGAACAGAGCTGCAAATAAATAATGTGACACCGTGCAGCCTTCAGTTATTACAGTAAGGAGTGTAAGCTGTGCTTGTATGGAGTAGGGAGAGTCTATCTTTGACCCACATAATTAGTTGGTTAAAAATGCAACTTAGAGCCAGGTATGGCGGCACATGCATATAATCCCAGCAGTCAGGGGACAGAGGCAGAAAAACTATAAATTTGGGGCCAAGTTGCTCTACATAGTGAGCTGAAGACCAACTTTTTTTTTTCTTTTTTTTTTTTTAATTTTATTTTAAAGACAAAAGAATGGAGACATATGAACCAGAAAAGCCATAAACAATACAGAAAATACAAAATTATACAGAATATAGTAGGGAATTAGAACTGGATGTTGTATTACATAGTTATCTTCACATTAGTTAACACAAAAACATTAAAGGAAATACCAAATGATGGATAAGATAGTAGGGAATTTGCACTGGATGCTGTATAATATAAAAATATCTTCATTTCTGCTAGTACAAAAGCGACTGAGGAAATACAGAATTATAGAGAAGATAGAAGGGAATTAGCTCTGGATGCTGTCCTACATAATGTTACCTTCATCTTTGTTACTCAGGTTACACAGATGATGGCCCTTTTGATCATTCAATTTTTCTCCTCCCTCATCTCCTTTGCCCTACCACTCAATCAGTCATCTTCCCTGTGATAATAACTGTACTCCTGGGTTTATCTATATCCTTGGACTCTCACCTTGGGAAGAGATATAGCTGCCTCAGACTATACTATAACATACAGGGGTGTATACAAACTGCCATAGTTGGAGGTGGGAAAGCACATATGCTCACAGTGGACCGCCCGGCTCCACCCTGTCGTCGTGCTATGGGTGGGGGCGGGTCCATACCATGTGGCTCCAGCATTACCGTTCCCCACCCCTTGCAGCTGGGCAATGGGTCTCCGAAGCTGAAGCTACAATTGCCGAAACGAGGTCGTGGGCTAGGGGTGTGCTTGGAGCGGCAACCTCCTCCCTCTCTATCTCGTCTCCCTCCAACTGCACCATGTCAGATCTGCGATCCCCTCCTCCAGAGGAGGTTCTGCTTAGACTTTCCGAGGGTTTCACTTCCTATCTCAGATCCCTCCCGAGTTCAGGATATCCACCTCCCTCCTCTCTGTCCTTCACATGTTGCTATATTGCCG
>PVLD010023281.1:0-27730 GCA_004027595.1 Dinomys branickii | reverse complement strand
CCTCCAACTGCGCCATGTCAGATCTGCGATCCCCTCCTCCAGAGGAGGTTCTGCTTAGACTTTCCGAGGGTTTCACTTCCTATCTCAGATCCCTCTCGAGTTCAGGATATCCACCTCCCTCCTCTCTGTCCTTCACATATTGCTATATTCCCATATCTGAGTGGCATTTCTCCGGGAGGTTCTCTCTCCGCTGCCCACCGGGTCACCATGGGTTCATATAACGTTCATATATGCAAGCAGTATGGAGACACTCTTGTTGCTCGCATCAGTCGTCTGGGGTGAGTCCTAAAGCCTGTGGACTCGTCCCATTGCTGTCAGGAACAGGTGGTGATTGCACAGGCCGCCGAGGCTCAAGGTGCTCACAGAGGGCGTTCAGGGTGAGAGCCGAAGCCCAGTAACTCAGTTCATGCTTCCTGCTTGATGCTGGAGTGAGAAGGGCGTGGTGTCATGTGAGCAACCTCCATCTGCAGCTCTCTCTTACTGTTGTGCTCCAGTTCCCGTTTGTTCCTTGGCTGGATCCTTGGGAGTTGCTGTGGCTCTGATGTGGGTGCCGATGCACCCCACCGCTCCCCACTGGCATCCGCCCACAGAGTGGAGAGGCAGGAGGCCAAAGCCTCGAGGCAGGCATAGAGCTGGGTGTGGTAGGATGTGTACTGGCTGCTCTGGCTCCACCTTGAAGAGGCAATCTTTTCTTTAGTGTATGTTTTTGGTGTCTCTGTTGAAGTCAAAGTTCAATGTAATTATAGTTGTTTCTGCTTCTTTCCCATTGATCCACATTTTCTGTCTTTGTGCAAGTACCATGTTCTTTTTATCACTGTAGCTTTGTAATATACTTCAAATCTGGGATTGTGCTGCCTCCTGCTTTGTTATTGTTATCCAGGGTTGCTTTTGGTCTTCTTTGTCTCTTCTGGCTCCATATGAATTTTATGATTATTTTCTCTAGAACTGTGGGGAATGCTGGTGGTATTTACATTGGGATTGCATTAAATCTGTATATCAGTTTTAGAGCTATGGCCATTTTGACTGTATTGACTCTGCCTAGACAAGAACTGGGGTTCTTTCTGGTATCCTCTTTGGTCTCCTTTTACATATGTACATAGTTTCCTCTTCTTTCTTTTCTCTTTTCCCTCATCCCAGTTGCTCTTTACTTTTGAGTAGTTTCCTTTCATTTCACAATGTCTGTCACACCTCTTAATTTTTATTCACTCTTTCAGTTTCTTATACAAGTGAGACAATATGTTGCTTACCCATGGAGGTCTGATTTATTTCTCTTATGACTATGGTCTCTAGTTGTGACCATTTACCTATAAAAGCCTCAAGTTTATCTTTCTATATAGCTGAATAATATTCCATTATACAAAAATACCACAATTTTTTTTCCATTCCTCCGTGGATGGACATTTCAGTTGCTTCCATGATTTAGCTATGACAAATTGCACTGTTATAAACATGGGAGCACATATATTGCTGTGATAATGCTGTTTTCAGTTCTTCTGGGGAAATACCAAGAATAGCTGGGTTGAATGGGACCTCTAGACCTAGTGTGCTGAGGAATCTCCAAACTGATTTCCACAGTGGTTTCACCAGTCTGCTGGTCTCCTTTTAGAGAGATGTAATTTTGTTATAGAGGCCTCTTCCTTAGTTAGGTTAATCCCTAGTTACTTAATTTTTCTTGATGCTATATGAATAGTATTATGTTTCTAATTTCTTTCTTAGTGTGTTCATTATTAGTGCATAGGAGTCTATAGTGCATATTGATTTTTTTGACTTTGTATCCTGTTACATTGCTGTATTTGGTCATTAATTCTAGGAGTCTTTTAGTGGGATTTCTTGGGTCTTACAAGCAGAGGGTCATGTCATCTGTAAGTAATGACACTTAGACTTCTTTCCTATATGTACCCCTTTTCTTTCTTTCTCTTGCCTGATTGCTCCAGCTAATGTTTCTGGTTTACTTTTAATATCCGTGTATTTCTACTCATAACCTAAGCCCTTAGACAGCCTGGGAGTTGTTTTCATTATTATTAGTATTAGTTTCAAGATAGGGTCTTGATGTGGGGCCAGGCTGGTTCCAAAGTTCTGGGCTCAAGTGATTTTCCTGCCTCAGCCTTTCAAAGTATTGGGACTCCAGGCGCATGCCACCGTGCTGAGCAGCTATGTTGGGCTCAGTTATCAGTGGTAGCATTGCCTTGGTTTCGTAGCTCTATGCACTGGTCACACAAACCCACCCGTTTTGTTGGAAACCTGAGCAGACACTGACTTTCTGAAATTTTCCTGATCAGTTAATATCTTCTCCGTGTGGTCTTCCTTGGTCTTATCCTTGCTGAAACCTTCTATTTTCTGGTTTTAATTTCCTTCAAACAAACCAGTTTCTTCTCGCCTTTAGCCTCTTCCTGGTTACCTGTCTTCACTGGTGTCACGGGATGGCTCCCATTTTACGTGGCTCGGTAGGATTCTTCTTGTCAGCTATTGCTCTTCCTGGAACACTTATGTTTACATGTGAGGAGAGATGTTTTGGATCTATGTTAATAAACATTTGTGTTAGGATATTTTCTTAGTAAAAGTTTTTAGGCAAGAAAAAATAATTTAGTAAGCAGTTCTCCTCCCATAATGAAAAATAGAACTGTTATTAACTGGGCGCAGTGGCATGTGCTTGTAATCCCAGCCCTGGGGAGGTGGAGGGAGGAGGATTGCTGTGAGTTCGAGGCCAGCCTTAACTGTATAGTGAGACTCTGTCTCAAAAGCTCCCTGAAACAGAATAAAACAACAAAAAAAGCCCAACAGAAATAAAACTTTTCTTTTTTTGTCTGCTTTCTCTTCTTTTGGTTTGATTATCAATGCACTAGTGTACCTGTTTCATTTATAAAATTCTTCAAGCTCTTAAAAATTACACTTTAAAAATATTAAAGAAGCTCAAATCCTATTCTGTTCAAGCTCTATTCTTTTTTTTTCTAGTTTATTGGGTAATTGGAAGGTTATTTTTTACATTTTAAAAATATTTTTTGTTAGTGTTTATTAATTTTAAAAATATTAGGCTTTCAAATGCCCATCACCTGGTGAATGGGTAAAGAAGATGTGGTTTTTTATTCAATAGAGTACTACTCTGCCATAAAGAAAAGCTCAAGACATTTCTGGGTAAATGGATGCACCTTGAGACCATTCTCCTAAGTGGAATAAATTGGACACACATGTGTAAATACTGTGTCGTTTCTCTGGTGTAAGAAACGAAAAATTTAAATAAGGACCAAAATGTATAATAGGTATTGTGAACTAGGAAGAAAATGTTCAAATGGGGAGGGGAACAAAGGATGGAGGAGGGGGAACGCAAGAAGGGAAAAGTAACAAGAATGAGGAAAAGAAAATATGGAAACAAAGCTTCTGTAAGTGGGGAGGAGGGGTTGAAGGGAGGGTAGGGGAATGGGGAAAAAAGAACCAAGATACATCATGTACAGGTACGAATTCTCTGTGATGAATATGATCATTATGTATATTTAAAGTAGCCATAAAATCTGATTGGAGGGAAAAAACCCCAAAACACTTGGCTTTACTGTGACATTTTATGTGTGCACATACATTTCCACTGTCCTTGTCCCTCTCCTTGCCCGTACACTCCCCCGCCCCCCTTACCCCTTGTTAGTGTTAGAATCTCCCTTCTACTTTCATGCCATCTTTTTCAAATTCCGTAGAGTGGGGAAACATTAATTGGAATTTTTGAGACTACTGTATTCTTCTTTATGGCAGATGCTTAAGTCAGTTTTTTTTTTGGTTGTTGTTACCAGTAATCAAACTCATGACCTCACGCTTGCCAGGCAGGCACTTATGGCACTGAACTATATTCCCTTAAGTCAGTTGTTTTGTTTTGTTTTGTTTTGTTTTTTTAGTTTTTTTTTTTTTTTTTTTTTTTTTTTTTTTTTTTTTTTTTTTTTTTTTTTTTTTTTTTTTTTTTTTTTTTTTTTTGTCTTTTTGAGACAGGGTCTCGCTATGCAGTTCAGGCTGACCTTGAGCTCACTTTGTAGCCTAGGCTGGTCTCGAACTTGCAGTGATCCTCCTGCCTCAGCCTCTGGAGTGTTGGGATTACAGGTGTGTGCCACCACGCCGGCTCCCTTAAGTCACATTTATGTGCCTGCCTCTTTGGGCATCATCAGTACATTCACTGTACTGTCAGATCATGTTCTTTGTTCCCTGAGCACATCTTCCTTCCTGCTCCTTCACTTTCATGCTCAATCACTGTGAAAACCAGCGTCTCTGCTTCTGCTATTACCTTACTCCCTAACCGTGAACGGAGATGCTTGGTAAAATACATCTGCTTCTACTTCTGCAAAAGGACCTACGAGAACTGTCCCCTCCCCACCAAAAAATGAAAATTGTTGGATTTTAATGTAGTCATATTCTAATTAATTGTAGGTAAATATAAAAGAAGCAATTCATCTACTTGAAAAGAAATTTTAAAAGATGTAATAACGTGGGATAGTCACATAAACTGTTTCCAACCTTTGGATGGAAACATCTTTATAATATAGATGGGGAAGAGAAAGGAATTCTGAAATAGGAAGTCAAATGAACAGTTTTGCTAGCTATGACCAATTTGGAAGACTTACAAACTAAGTAGTAAAAGATCGGTCAGATTCTCATTTTGAAAGGTTCTGTGACTGGGGAAATAGCCTCAGAATTCTCTCACACGTTCTTTTTTTTTTTTTTTTTTTTTTTGGCAGTACTGGGGATTGAACTCAGGACCCTGCACTTGCTAGGCAAGTGCTTATTCCACTGAGCTATATCCCCAGCCCTCAGATGTTCTTATCCTTTCCTGTTTCCTTTGGACTTGGAGAACAGGTATTCAATTGTAAGGGAATTTAGTGGGAAAAGAGGGTATCTGCACTGCTCATGCCTCTACTGGTTTGGGTTTGGGCATCTCATGTCCTCTTCTCTTACGTTTTGTACCTTCCAATTGTCTCATGTTCGGTTATTGTGAACTTAAAAGTTTGGGTTTTCCAA
This sequence comes from Dinomys branickii, assembly GCA_004027595.1. Classification (NCBI taxonomy): domain Eukaryota; kingdom Metazoa; phylum Chordata; class Mammalia; order Rodentia; family Dinomyidae; genus Dinomys; species Dinomys branickii. The sequence continues at coordinate 22,741 of PVLD010023281.1, read as the reverse complement.
CTTAATTTCCTGATTCCATTCTCAAGGATAAAAACTAAGGTTTTCTTCATGATTGCATAGAGACCAAAGCAAATTGTGAATAGGTCATATTTGGGGTTTATTTCTTCCCCATCTTTTCTCAAGGTCACCTGACCTTCTACTGATTACTTAACAAATGTTCTTGAGCATCTGCCTTGTGCCAGGCGGTGTGTTGCTTCTGGAAATGTAATGGTGAATAAAAGCACTCGATCAAAGCTTATGAACTGGAGCAATGGCCTCTTCCCTTCCCTTCCCTTCCCTTCCCTTCCCTTCCCTTCCCTTCCCTTCCCTTCCCTTCCCTTCCCTCCCCTTCTCCCTCCCCTTCCCTTCTCCCTCCCCTCCCCTCCCTTTCCCTTCCCTTCTTTTCTTTGTTCTCCCCATGCGCCTACTTCTCCTCTTTCTCCTCCTTGTACTGGAGATTTGAGACTGTGGACTTCACACCGAGCTACATCCTCAGCCCTTTTCTTATTTATTTATTTATATTTCAAAGAGAAAAAAAACACCAAAATTTCAAAACAAGATAATAGGAGAGTAACAATGGTTAATACATTGCATATTGTTATTTTTAAATTAGTTACTCAGACAACAAGATATTGGCATTTAATTGTCCAAACAATATTAGCACATAACTTTCTTTTCAATGAACTAAGAGAAATTAGTAGTTTAAGTATCTTAACTATCATACACACACACACACACACACACACACACACACACACTGCTGTTCCCTTTCTTCTTTTCTCCATTTCCCAATTCCAGTTACTCTTTCCTTTTGAAATTTTGTCCCATTTGATGATATCTAATGTACAGTTTGGATCTTATTTACTCTTTCAGTTTCTCACACTAGGGAGACAATATGATGTTTATACATGTGCATCTGGTTTATTTCACTTATGAATATGGTCTCAGATTGCATTCATTTACCTATAAAAGTCTCCTAGTACTGCATTGTATAAAAAGACCACATCTTTTTTATCCATTCCTTGGTTGATGGACATTTGGGTTGTTTTCTAAGATCTAGTTATAAATTGTAATGCCATAAACATGAGTACAGATATATTATTGTGGTATGATGTTCATAATTCTTCTGGGAAGATACCCAGAAGGGGAATAGCTGGGTTGAATGGGATCTCCAATCCTAGTTTTTTTGAGGGATCACCACAATGATTTCTATTGTGGTTGCACCAGTCTACATACCCACCAAAAGTGGAGAAGGGTTCCTTTTTCCCCACAGCCCTTCCAGCATTTGTTATTGGTTGATTTCTTGATGATAGCCATTCTTTCTGGGATGAGAAGGAATCTCAGTGTTATTTTAATTTGCATTTCTCAAATGACCTGTGATATCGAACATTTTTCATATATTTATTTACTGTTTGTATTTCTTCACTTGAGAAGTGTGTATTCATCTCAGATGTTCAGCTCTTTTATTTTTGAGACAGGGTCTCACTAAGTTACCGAGACTGGGCTTGAACTCCTGATTTTCTTGCCTCAGGCACCTAGAATGCAGAGATTACAGGTGTGTGCCCAGCTCATTTTGATATTTTCTGCTCTGTTCTATTTCACAGCAGAGTAATTCTGGAGTAGTGGCACTTTGCAAGGCACTTGTCCAGCAATGTCAGTGGCCATCAGCTCACACCAGTGTGCCAGTGTTTGTCATACTCCTGTAGGCATGGCCCTTACCTTGTCTTGCTGACCTGTAAGTCCAGCCTTCTTCTTTGCTCATCTATGAGTTTAAGCTGGTTAGAATCAGTTATCCCAGAGCCTACCTTCTAGCTGAGTGTCTAAACTACAGTACTTCTAAATTACTTGAATCTAAACTGTTATAAAGTTCTTGCTAAGTTTTAAGGGTACCATTAAATTAATAGTTTACATCTTTAGAACATTTGCATTAGAATCTTCTAAGAGTTAGGATTTTACTGAAAACATTGGCATATCCATGAAACAGTAACCTGAGTTTTACCCCTATCTTCCTCTGCCTCTTAGTCCCTTCCTTCGCCTCCTAGTTCCTGTCTCTGAATTTGACTACTGTACGTACCTCATGTATTTTGGCCATGGCTAATTGGAATTAAGTATGCCTCATTTAACTGTATGTCGAATTCTTTTTCCCTGCTTGGGAAGTTTTCAGGCATTGCTCTCTGGAATTACTCTGTGAACAAGTTTTTTTATGTCTTTTGCGCTATCTCCTGCTTTTTCATTGACTCCAATCAGTCATGTACTGTTTTTGTTCACATCATATTGCCATAGTTGGGTTGATTTTTCATGGTCCCTGCTATTTTTAAGAAATCTTTCTTTTTGTGATTACTAACCATAATCCTGTCTTCTAGATCTGACATTCTGTCCTCACCTTGGTTTATTTGGCTAGGTCTACTTTCAGTGAAATTTTGAATCTTTTGGATATTTGTTTGGATCTGTTTGCTGGGTTCTGTTTCTTTGCTATGTTGGGCATTCATGATTTTCATCTTTTCCTAAGCTCCTCTATTTTGTTGTCTACTCTAGATTTACTGAACAAGTCCTTCATTATGGTCACCATCTCTTTTTTAACCTGAGAGATTATTTCTCATATAATTTTCTCAATAGCCTTATTCCTCTGTTCTTTTACTTCTGCTGCTACCATTTCAGAAAATTCAGGTGAGTGACTTCTGATTTCCTCTGTTGTTATTCCCTGGACTTATCCTGGGTTGGCTGGAGGTCTGGGGTTTCATTTTGCTTCTGCTTGTTTATGTTGTTCTATTTTTTAAATTTTAATTTGTTCCCTGTGTTGATGCTTATAATTTGCTTGTGGTAGGTAGTTTTATCACTAGTATGAAGGCTCTCTAGAAAATATCTACTCAGAGATGTCTTTTGAGTGTAGCTGGCTCTTGGTCTTTGTGTCTGTCCCAAGAGCCTACCTTATCAATTTATTAGAGAGGAGAACTTACTATATATTCGATCCAGCACCCAGTCCTTTGGTACTGGACTATGGTGATGATTAATCATAGTATTGTCGTACAAAGGAGAGCAATTGATTATAACAGGTGTGACACCCTGGATAAAGTAGTATAGTTAGCAATAACACTAGCATCAAGCATAGCCTAGAAACTGACAAACTGTGGTAACTATTACTTTGGTACTTTTAACCATAGGAGCAAGATCTATAATTTTACAACAAAATCGAACACAAACCAGGAACTTGTATGCAGTGATTTTTTCCCTAGTGTAGTGATTGTAGCTTGAATTGTAGAGAAGTAGAGGAAAAATTAGATAAATGAAGAGAAATATAGTAGAAGCAAGGCTAAAGGAGAAAGGATGATCACCCAAGCTTTGGGAAACTGGAGAAGAGGGCAGGAAAGAAAGAATGAAGGAGAAAGCAAAAGCATAGCAACGTGAACTAGAGAGACTAGAGACAATGTTCACTCATATGAAAGTACCAAAAAATTGAGAAAAATAGTTGAGCAAAGGGAGAAAAAAGGGTAAAACAAGCAAGAAAAGTAAAAATCTAAGCAACCAAAAAAAAAAAAAAGAAAAAAAAAGAAAAAAAGAGACAGAAAAAGGAAAACAAACAAAACATTACAATTCTTCGGGTGTCCACAGTTCTGTACTACTGTCCAAGTCAGAGCTTGTCTCAATTATTTTTCTCTCATTGCTGAGACAAAATACCCAGCACTCCAAGTTAACGGGGGAAAGGTTTATTTAGCTCACAGTTTGTAGAGGTTTCATCCACAGTCAGCTGGTTCCAAGGCAGGGTGGCATGGCAGAGAGGCAACACAGAAGAGAACAAGCAGAAGACAGCAAAAGCAAGCAAGGAAGGGAGAGACCAGCCTCTTTCTGGCCCTTATATTGTATCCAAGCAACCGGGATTATGGCAGTGCCAAGACAACCAGCAGACTGATTTAGGGATCACCCACCCATGGTCTTAGTACTCTGAATCCCAGCATTTTGCGGTGAATCAATCACACACTCTAGATCCAGCCACCTCTGAAAAAGCCTCACCTATGACTGCAGGAGGCTTTTGGGGGGCATCTAGATACAAGCCATAAGAAGACCCAAATCTGTGCTGGGTACTAAGTTTGTTAATTAAAAAAAAATGTTATGATGATAATAGAGATTTTTCTTTATATTTGTGTTTTTGCAAGTCTGAGGTTGAACCCAAAGCCTTCCCATGGAGTAGCTCACCCAACCCTATCATCATTATTATTACTATTACTATTACTGTTATTACTATTATTACTAATTTTGGTATAGGCTATCACTAAGTCACACATTTTCCCAGGCTGGGCTTAAATTTGTGATTATCCTCTCTCGGCCGAGGGCTGAGATCACAGGCATATGGCACCATGCCTGGCTCCTTTATTTTCTCAATATGATGAATTATATTGATTGATTTTTAATAACCCATGTTATATTTCTGATATAAACCTCTCATAATGGTATATGATGCTTTTGTTTATTGCTGGTCTCAGAAAGTGAGTTGGGAGATGTTCCTTCTTCCTCTATTTTCTGAGGAGTTTAGGATGTTGCTGTTCAGTCCTAGTATACGTGACTAGCTTTTAGTAGTGAAGCCATTTGACCCTGAACTGTTTTTAGTGGGAATGTTATTACTCATAAATATAATTTCTTTAATAAGTGTAGTTATTTAAATTTATTTCTTTTTATGCTAGTTTTGGTTATTTATATTTTTCAAGGAATTTATTCCTTTTATCTAAGCTGAATATATTGATAGAAAGTTGTTTATAATTTGTTATATAAGTACTGTGTGCTAACCGATTATGCCACTGGAGCACTAGTTGTTTATAATCTGTTATTACTCTTTAATTTACTTTTCTTTGTTATTACCTTTTTTTTTTTGTACTAGGAATCAAACTCAGGACTTGGTGCTTGCCAGGCAGGCGCTGAGCTGCTGACCTGTATCCCCGGCCCCTGTGTTACCTTTGTAATATCTCTAGGGCTATAGTGAGCCTTTCATTCCTGATAGTGATTAATTTGTGTCTCATCTTTTCTTAGATCAATTAGGGTTTTTATTTTTTTATTTTATCTATTTATTTATTTAGTTTTTTGAGACAGGGCTTCACTCTGCAGTTCAGGCTGGCCTTGAGCTCACTTTGTAGCCCAGGCTGGTCTCAAAGTCACAACAATTCTCCTGCCTCAGCCTCTCCAGTGCTGGGATTATGGGCATGAACCACCATTTCTGGCCTCAACTAGGGTTTTTAATCAATTATTATTTTTGTTTTGAAACAATCAGCTTCTGATTTTTAAAAATTTTGTGTTGTTCCATTTTTGGTTGATTACTCCTGCTCTTTATTATTTCATTTTTCATACTTTTGGTTTTATTTGCTACCTTTTCTAGCTTATTATTAAAGTAGAAATTTAGATGATTTCAAAATTTGCTTTTAATATAAGCATTTAAAAGTATAAATTTATGTCTGAATGCTGCTTTAGTGGCATTAATCAAAATTATTACATTGCATTTTAATTTTCATTCAGTTTAACAAATTTGTAAATTTTTTGGTAATTTTTGCAGTTGTCCTAGGGGTTATTTAGATGCATATTACTTAATTTCCAAATATGGGGTAATTTTCTAAATATCCGTTTGATTTCTCACTTATTCTGCTCAGTGAATGTAGTATAAACTATAGCATAGTTTAAATCCTTTAATATTTGTAGAGACTTGTCTTACATACAGGAAAATAATTTTTGGGGGTCTTTTTGTGCTGGGTCTTCGCCCCCAGTGAAAACATTCAGGCCCCCAGGTGCTGCGGGTAGGTCAGGAAGTGGGGAGGACCGGATGCCCTGGCCCGCCCTGAGGTGCTGTGGGGGCGACTGGAGCTGCTTCTGTCCCGGAGCCCTGGGCTTCCAACCGGGGTAAGGCTCTCCTCGCTCCACTGTGCTAGGTGCTCAGGCTGTTGGCTGTTCAATGACGGATGTAGCTGTTGTGATGAAAAGTTTCAGTGCTGAAAACTAGATCGTGTCATTATAAGGTTGACTGTAGCAGGATTCAAGAGGGCCTCATTTTGGAAACTTATATTCCCATCTTTTAAAGATGTGCTGTGGCCCGTTCTCCAGCTCTCATCTGCCTGTGTAATTCCTGTTCAGTATATACGGTAGATAGGAAAACCGGGTGTGGTGGTGCATGCCTATAATCCCAGCACTCCAGAGGCTGAGGCAGGAGGATCGTTGTGAGTTCGAGACCAGCCTGGGCTACAAAGTGAGCTCCAGGTCAGCCTGAACCGCATAGTGAGACCCTTTCTCAAAAGGACAAGGAAAAAAAAAGGATAGTAATTGTTTTTCTCATCTTTTCTTCTTTTTTATTTCTGAATTTTGCTAATGTTTAAAACAGTTCCTTATGACTCAATAATTAATTGACTAATTCATTAATTATTAACATTTATACTTGTATCTTTTGGAAGAGAGACTGAAGAATAATCTATAACTCTTGCCAGTTGGTAGAGGTGGCAGTGCATGTTATGTCTGGGGAAAATAGCCCCTGTAATGTTAACTAAATGTTGTACCTATTTCCTAAAAACAGGATCATAACCATAAAGGATAATATCAATATTTTTAAAAAAATCAAACTTTTTTTTTGGTGCTGGGGATTGAGCCCAGGGTATGCTGGGCTACATCCTCAGCCTTTTTATTTATTTATTTTTTATGGAGACAGGGTCTCATAAGTTGCCTAGGCTGACCTTCAACTTGTGATCCTCCTGCCTCAGCCTCTGCCGTAGCTAAGGTTTCAGCTATGGGAGCTATTTCCGGTCAGAGCACTGTAGTGGCTGTCTAGCTAGTTGTTCAATTTACAGAACAAACAGCCCCTTCTAAAGTAATGTAGGCCTCAGCTTTCTAGTAGGAATGTGTTTCATTATCTCAAAACTGATGGAGATCACTAGAACAATCAGTACATTCTGTCTAATAGCATCTTAACTTCTTATTTTTCCTTTTAAGGTACCGGGAAAACAATGGTGATGGATATATTTTATGCCTATGTGGAAATGAAGAGGAAAAAACGGGTCCATTTTCATGGATTTATGCTAGATGTGCACAAAAGTAAGTTAAAAGTGATCTGAAAGGAATTATTAAAAAAATTATTCACTGAACGAATACTACATAAACAATTTTTTGCAGTGAATGAACATATACTCTTTAATACATATATATAATATTAACTTTAATTTTGTTTTGCCAGATATGGTGATACATGCCTGTTTTCTCAACAGTGGGTAGGCTGAGGCAGGAGGATCACTGCAAGTTGGAGGCCAGGCTAGACTTTCCAGTGAATTCAAGGCCACTCTACACTACATAGTGAGACCCTGTCTTTGAAAAGCAAAACAAAATAAAATAGAAGCCAACAACAACAACAGAACTAGAAAAATAAAAAACAATTCGATTTTTGCTTAAAGTAAGATTTTGTTTGGTTTCATTTGCTTTGTACTATACTGAAGTAGTAGGACATTCAGAGTTAGTTCTTAAGACCAATTCATTACTTCCCAATCAAAGAACAGAAGTTATTACCTGAAGATCTAAAGATCAGGCATTGTTTTATTTGTGCTAGTGGTTAATAAAAAAATATTAAAAACACAGTTTTGATTTTTTTGAGACCAGGTCTCTCTATGTAGTCCAGGCTGACCTTGAACTCATTATGTAACCCAGAATGGCCTCAGACTCACAGCAATCCTCCTGCCTCAGCCTCCTGAGTGCTGGGATTATAGGTGTGCACTACCACGCCCAGCTAAAATGTTATTCTTTTTTCTGCTCCCCCTCAGACGTTATTTGTGATAGGGTCTTTATTCTGTGTAACTTTAGCATGTAGGCATACAGTGTGCATTTACATATATACTATATTACTTTACCTGGTGTTCTTATTTTATTTCTTTTGTTGTTTTTGAGACAAGGTCTCACTATGTCATGCAGGCTGGCCTTGAGCTCATTTATGTAGCCTAGACTGGCTTAGAATTCACAGTGATCCTCCTGCCTCAGCCTCTCAAGTGCTGGGATTACAGGAGCGTGCCACCACGCTCATGTTTTATTTCATTTTTCTGTGGTTTGTCTGTCAACTGTACTGTAACCTCCCGGACCAGGAATATGGTGTTTTTTTCCTGGCAGTTTCAGCAGTTAGTGTCCGTAACCTGAATGGAGTGGGGCTGGCTTTGGTGTACACGACTGGGTAAAGAGGACATTTGGGACCACAACCTCCTCTCCCATCCCTGAGACCATCAGGGTTAAGATTCCTGTGTTGGTCAGTCTTTGCTGTGTCATCTCTGCAGTGATTCTAGAGAGCAGAGGGAATGACCGTGAGGTTCCCCTCAACTGTAGGACCCTACCAGTTGAGCAATTTATTTGAAGGTAGAGAAGACACAACCAATTTCACAAATCAAGTTTAATTGTAATCACATTTAAGCCTGATTTTCATGTCTTCACTAAAGTTTCATGTGGGGATTTTATAGCATGCTGTAATTGTTTAAAATGTACATTAATACTTGCTTTTAATTTCATCCATCTAAGGAATACATCGCCTTAAACAGAGTTTGCCAAAAAGGAAACCAGGATTTGTGACCAAATCATATGACCCAATAGCTCCCATAGCTGAGGAAATCAGCCAAGAAGCATGTCTCCTGTGTTTCGATGAATTTCAGGTACAGTAGCAGTTTCTCACAGCTGTGGGACGGTACACTGAATAAGACGTGAAGACGTAAATTTACTCCTTTCCCCTCCCACCGATTTATAAATTGATCCTTTCTTACCACTTCAATTTTACTTGGTGATCAGCAAATCATGACCTGCATATCTGACCCACCTGGTTCTGTACGGCCCATCAAAAAAGAAAAGTTTTTATGTTCTTAAAGGTACTTGGAAGAAAGAAAACAAAACAAAAAAATCCATCAGAAACTCTGTGTGGTTTGAAAAACCTGAGATATTTACTGCTCAGTCTTTTATAGGAAAAGTTTATCCCTGCTTCTAAGTTACAGTCAGTGGCTCTGAGCATCCCCACAGAGATACTGGATTTCCAAAACAAGGTCTTTAGAAATATTTGAGTGGCTTTTGAAGTGCTGTATAAAGAGCAGTGGCTCACACATTTCATTTAAGTCTTACATCAGACGTATCTATGATAAAGGACAAGAATTGCCTTAGTTGACCTTTTAAAGTTTCTTCTGGCTTTGGGATTTTCTGACGTCATGCGTATAAGTTGGTAGCGAGTCATTTCCTGATCCGTGTTTAGCGGGAAGATTAACAAGAAGGAGTCCAGTGTGGCCAGGATACTTTTATCCCAAGTCCTGCCTACCAGCCTCTTTCAGTAGCTGGACACATGTAACTAACACTGGCTTAGGTTAATGATGAAAGGGAAGGAACATTTCACCAAGAAAACTATTATACTGGACCATCTGCTTCTACCTTGCTTCAGTCTTGCTAAAGCAGCCTGGTGTTGACCCTTTGTATTGGAGACCCGGTGCTCCCTGCCTCTCTGAAGTGGCACACAGGGTACATATGTGTCACAGAGAGGAGCCTCATTTAGTTCTGAAAATGGCACTGAGCTAACAGTTATGCTGCATTCAAGATGAAAGTCAGTGATGCATCAATAAGGACCACTTACCTGGGTGTGGTGGTGCAGGCCTTTAATCCCAGCACTCTGGAAGGCTGAGGCAGGAGGATCTCAAGTCTGGGCAATTTAGTAGGACTGGATAAAAATTAAAAAATGACTAGGGATGTAACTGTGTGAAAGCCTTAGGTTTAATCCTCTTCAAAAAGGCCATTTCTTCCAATTTTCTGTTATTAACTTTTTTCCCAAATAGCTCTGTATAAAACTGAACTGATAGAGTTAAATTTTCAATTTCAATTTTCAACTGAGACATATAAATGATATATTAATATCCAAACTTTATGAAATGATTTATGGTTTAAAATGTTTACATCCCTATTTCACTTAAGGTAGTTACTGTTTTCCCTACATAGAGATGAGATATCTAAAGGCATCAGAATTTCCTAGGTATAAATCCATTGCCTTTAGCTTTAGAAATTTACATTTCAGAGCATTCAGTTGAATGATTGTCCCATGTCTATGGCATGAGGACCTTTTCAAAGGCCAGACTAAGAAAGTTAGGGAGCATTGACACTGGACTGCAGAGCGCACGGGCCTGAGGAAAATATAGAACAAGCAGAGCGCACTTACTCATTAGGCAGAGTAGGCACAGTGGGGAGGGCCCTGCATACTCTTAGGAGTTTATGAAAGCTGAGCCTGGTGGCCCACGCCTGTAATCCCAGCACTTGGGAGGCTGAGGCAGGAGGATTGCCTCTCGTTTGAGGCCCACCTGAGCTACACAGTGAGTTCAAGCCAGACTGGACTACACAGAGAGACTCTCTCAAAAAAAATTTTTTTTCATTTTACATATTGAGTGTCAGAGAAATGAAGAAGAAACAGGCCCTCGTAAAAGGTTACTAACAGAGAAGAGGTAGATGTGATGGAGATGCCGCCCATGGCCTGAGTCGTCCAGACTTAGTTTCAAGTTTACTTAATCATTTACTCTTCTGTCTCAGTTGCCTTGACGGGCTCTGCTATATGACAGGACTCTCTCTGTCCCATGGCTAAGTGGACTGTCCCTGGGCGTCTGTGCTGTGAGTAGCTAGTCCTCAAGCTTGTCTTACGCCGTGGGCTGGTGTGGTGTGGCCTGGGGAATGGGGTCTCCTATCCTCTTTCCCATGCATGGGGGGAGGCGCCTTCTTAGTGGGGAGACATGGGAAGTAAGTGAATCACATTCAGAGGAAGGGGTGGGGTGCTCCCCAGCCGCCGCTGAGCCCCCAAGCTCTCCAGTCCTGAGCCTCGCCCCGGTTTCAGTTTCCGCGTGGCACTTCAGCCCCATTCCCAACCCGGCTTCGAGAAGCTCCCTTCTTTCGCTAGATCTGTGCCTCTATTTTTGAACAGTTTTGCAGAGAATGCAGCGCCTCACCTCATGTTTTACCCTCGTATGGATGACACAGGGATTTCCCCAGGATCGTAAAAGATAGCAGAAACGGTCAGAAGTCCCGTGAGGAAATGTCACCTTCCTTAAAGAGTCAGTTGTCTCCAGTGGAAGGAGAATTACCTGTGAAATAAAGCCCCAGGGAGCAAAGGCGAGGGGTCTCTCTGCTGGCGGTGCTTGTGGGTGCAGGCTGCCAAAAAGCCACCTCAGGGCCCTGACTCTCTGGAACAGAGGTTATGGTCTAGCGGACAGCGTGTGCCTCCTGCCCAGGCCCTCCCTCCTCTTCAGGCTTCTCTCTGATGTGTTAAGCCTTGCTCGATGCCCCCTGTTGTTTCCAGTTCTGTTTTCTTCATAGTTTAGGAGCTGTGCGGAATAACTGGGTGTAAATCTTCTCTCCCAGCAGTGCTCTGAAGAAGATATGTGCAGAGATGGCAGAACAAGACTGAATACAAATTGGTTGCCTTTATTTAATCCCACATTCTAGCATAGTAGAGTTATCCGTGCAGTGAGAATATGGTGTAGTTACTGGTGTGTTAAAGTTGACCATGTGGGAAACCCCCTTCCCTGAACAAGGTTGGCCTGCATGTCCTGGAGTGAAAAATGTTAATAAGTCCTGCCTTTTATGTCCTGTACAATTCCCAACTACACTCTGAGGGCTTCCCAATCAAGGCGCACAAGAAAAAGCCGCTATTTATGTATACCCACCGTTGAGAAGAGCCAGAGACAGCGGAGTATGAAGGCAGGATTGTTCCCCACAGTGAGAGAGGTGCGCTCTGCACAGAGCTGGGATTCAGAATCCTGACTCTCTTCTGCTGGTTTTACAGAAGCTCCTCCAGCACACAAATACTGGGTTAGCACACATCCAAATCTATACTGAAATGTCCTCTTCCTTACAGTTCTGTAGAATAAAAGGGCACCCCAAATGTTGCTGCCACACCATTCTGATCCCCAGCACCCACTAGTTTTAAACAAACCAGCATGAAAAGAAAAACAGCATGGTTTTCACTTCATTCCTGTCACATGGAACATTTTCCCCCACTGTGCCAGCCCCTCCCTAAGTCAGAGGTCCTGGACCACAGTGGCCAGCTAAGGGAAGCACAGGGGTCTTGGGTGGAGGTGCTTGCAGAGTTTCTTTCACCGGGTCCTTCTTACAGCTGAAGGATGCTTTGTGCGTAGCTCTCTGAGCCATCATCATCAGGGAATCCCTCACCCAGGAAAGCTGGCAGGCACCTTTGTGGCCCTTGTCTGACCCATTTCCGGTTTATGCTGCCTGAGTGACTATGACTCTTACTGGGGGAAACCCAGCTTGAGGCAGCCTGTTGTTTTTCAGGTGGAAGGTGCAAATTCAAAACACTACCACAATAGGAAATCAGGCCAAAGATTTATTACTTACACATCTTGGGCAGAGAGAATGCTACAAAGAGCCAGGCAGAGAGGGAACATGCACATACCGACTGGAAACACGCACACGCACACGCACACGCACATGCACACTTATATGTGTAGTGTGGATCATTTTAAATTGGAGGGCAGATGCATGAATGACATATTTAAAGCTGCAGGGAAGAACAGTGGGAAATTCAGTCTTTGATTGATTGGTTTATTTATTTTCGAGCCCAGATCCCCCTTGTTGCCCAGGCTGATTTGAACTCTTTGGCTCACGCTGTCCTCCTGAGTCAGTCCCAAGTCCCTGGGACCCAGGGCGCGTATCATCCTGCCCGGCTTAGTCTGCTCTTCTAGGCTGCAGTGATGCCTCTGATTTCTTGCTTTTGGCCACGGGTTTGAGTTGTTGGCACATACTGTTCTGCTCCCCAGACAATGACTTTTACTGCATACTCCTGTCACCACCCCCATATATCCTTAAGGTCTTCTTCTGACCTTTGCTAAGGAGATAACGATCTCCTTCTTAGCAAGATTAATCCTAACATCCTATTTAAAACAGCAATTTTTCATAGCTGTCTGCACGTCTGATGCTCCATACACTCCCATGACATATTTCCTTTGGACATATATTTACTTCTTTTTTATGTTTATTGTTTGTGGTCCACTGTCTATTCTACCACAGAGTGTAGTGGCCATGAGTCTTTATTTTGTTAACTGATGTATCACAAGTGTCTAGGGCAGGCCTGAAATGAATGAGCCCGAGTATCAGACGATGACTAGTGCAGTTGTTCTATTAAGTCCCACTCCCTTTACATTAAGTAGTACTTCTCAAACAAAATGTGCATTTCTGGAACACAAAGAACATCACACCTCCATCTCAAACTTGTTCCCATCAACATTGTGAATTACCTGAACGTTTTTGTCTACCAGAGGAAAAATGATACCTAGTTTTAATTTACATTCACTTAGTAATGTGATTGGATTTGTCACATTTGTCTGCTTACTAAATTTACCTCTTATGAACTGTTTGAGGTGTTGCCCATGTATGTATTGGAATGGCTATATTTCATCTATCATATATATGCTAAATCTCCAGCTCTTTTTAAGATTTTTTATTTTGAGAAAGGATCTTGCTAAGTTGCTCAGGCTGGGCTGGAACTTGTGATCCTTTTGGTTCAGCTTCCCAGAGTTCTGAGATGACAGGTCTGTACTACTGCGCAGTTATCATGTTATTCTTGGTATCTTTGCTTTTTTTTTTGGTACTGGGAATCAAACTCAGGACCTTGCATTTGCCAGGCAGGTGCTTGTGCCGCTGAGCTATGTCCCTGGCCCTGCATCTTTTCTTCCGTGATGCTGGGACTGAATCAAAGGCCTCCCAGGTGCTTGGCGAGCCCACTCAGCTATATTCCTGGCCCCGAGGATGTATATTTTACAGTGTCATCTACTGTATACTGAGTGCTTTCTGTGTGCCTGTATTCTTAACTGCTATACTATACTGTGTATATCATGCCATTTATAGCTAACATTCTATAAGCCATATATTACTTATGTGGAATTAAACAAACATGCATACTATATATATGTGCTAGCCATAGTTAACATTTCTTGATAGTTTAATATATATCTCACTGTCATTTTTGCATGGTTGGTTTTAGTACTGCTTTCCTTATATTGATGAGGACATTGAGAGTCACACTGGTTAGGTAACTTGACCAAGATCACAGAGCTAGGAACTAACAAGTTTAAATCCAATGTCAGTGCCCCTGTTAGTAACAGCTAATTTATATGTTTCCCTTGGGATAGTCTTATATTATGTGTTTAAATATATAGCTCTAGGTCCAGGTGGGGTTTTGGTAGATGTTTTGATAATAAAGCCTAAAAATTATCCTTAAGCCTATTAAAAATTATCCTTAAGCCCTGCTGATTTATTAGAACAGAATTTTTAGGTGCTTTATGCTTAGTGATAGTATGTCTACAGTCACCACTTTTCAAATCAAATCATAGTAGTAGTCTTGATTTTTAGATAATTATTATTGGCCTTTAGGTGATGTTAATTAATATAATATTTATTTTACTAAGGAGATGAATGGGAATTACTACTGCTTAAAAACAAGGACATACTCTTCTTTTTGTGTTTTTAAATTTTAAAGAATTTTTAAGATTATGTGTTGTTGCATTTAGATCACATTTGCACAATGTGTTCTTCCTCGACTTAGTCACCTTGCTAAGTGTGTCAGGAGAATGTGATAACCACTATACTACAGAAACCACCTTACTAAGTGTGGCATTTTGGTTTCACCTATGGTAGGAGACACACTATTATTATTTTGGTTGAGAAATATATCTAGATAGATTTTTTTAAAAACATATTTCAGTTGCTAAAATAATAGTTTATCCTCAAAGTTTTCTTTTAGGCTATTTATTATGTCCTCTTTGAATATTTATGTTACTTGTTAAACTGTTTATGATTTTGAAGATACGAGAATACTGAGGGTAACTGATTTAAAAAAAAATACTATGTCTTCATGTCTCTCTTTAGGGACAGTAAATAGATGTTTTACTAAATATGGCACAAAAGATGAGCAGAGTTGTCTTGTAAGTCTCCTCTGTAAGCTATCAATATCATTTTAAAAAGTTTAACCATTTTTATAAGGCAGGAAATCTATTAAAAACTGCTAATAAAAGACAGGTGCTTATTTTTGTGCTAATACTAATTAATGATAATGCATGCTTATGTTTGTCACTCATTACACGGCACTGTGCCAATCACTGGGTGACTGAGACTGAAGCGCTTACACATGTAAATTAACCATTAGGCTTTTTCCCCCCTTTTTTAAGTGACTCATAATGGAAAGCAACTCTAGGTCATAAAAAAAATCTCTTCTCTTTAATGCTAATGAAATGTCTCCACTCCGCATTAGCAGATACCCTTGCTGGTAATCTGTAGCCTTCCCTTTTGTTCCTGGTGGTAATGAAATGCTGGGTGCTGAAAAAAGCTGGCTCTCCAAGAATGTGGGGCCAATTGTCTTCTGTTCACTTATACTGTAAAATTACTGTTCTCCAGCAAAGCTGAACAAGTGCTGGAGTAAGATCAGAAGAGTACACACTGGCACCCAGCTACACTAAGTGACTCCTGCTTTATTAATTAGTCATAGATCCTCCAAGTTAATTTACTCCGAGAAGGCAGAAGCATTCTGCAATGTAAAAAACAGCAAAGTATAACTCAACCACAAGCCTTTGCTATTTGCTTTCTGCTCTCTTCAGTTTAAATCTGAGTACTGTGTTACAAGCTATATGTTTCTTCATGTTTTTGAATCGTAGGGGATACAAGCTATTTTTAATTTTTTCAGAAACATTAATGATATAATCACATGGCCATTGTTTCCTCTAAAATTGAGTAACCTTTAATTGGTGTATATTTTTTAAAGTGAGTATACTGCGATCCAATTTGAAAGTGCAGTTGCTACTAAAATTTGCAAGCTTGGTCTGTCCTCTCATCAGAAATGCCACTGGTGTTTATGCATTTGAAAAGGGCCTTCTCTGTGACTGGTTTTGCGGAAGCAAAATTTGACAATGATCCTAAGCTCTAAATTAAATAATATCAGCACTGCTTTCCTTTTCATTTAAATCACCGCTTTTGAAGTTCCTGAAGTCTTTTTAATTTAGCGAATCTTTAGTAGCTTTTAGTTAATATGTTTTCAAGTTATAGCTTGAGACAGAAAAAGAAAATTGCACCTTCCCCTTTCATGATTTTGTTTTGTTCAGGTGGGAAAAAAATCATGAAACTTTGAATAAGATATTAGCCGTAAAGAGGAAAGTGATTTAGACCCAGGTATTCAGTTAGTAGCTCAGTATTTTGAACAGATTGTAAGAATTCCACTAGTTTCTATGTTCCTGTACAGGGCCTTAAAATAATAGTGTGATATATTTAGCAGCTATATGTAAAGCAAGTTTTTATTAAGATTATTTGAAATATGTTACTGAAGAAATATCAAAACATTTTTACACTGAGAGTATCTAAAACTCGTTATATACTTGGGGGAAATAAGAATGATTAAAATCAGCTTTCATTATACATTTATTTTTGAAGTCAGCTTCTCTTGTTGCTGTATTTCCTTGTGAATTTTAAAAATTTAAAACTTATTAAGCTTACATTTTCACTGTGAATTTTAAAAATAAATATTTTTAGGAAAGATAAACAGTTACATTTCTCTGTAACCCAATGGATACCTAATTTTTATCTCCTTTATGCATTTCTAGTTTTGTCTGAGGTTCTTTTTCCCAAAGCACTGTATTAACTGTTCTTATAGTTTTTTTTTTTACAAGGAGTATTTGTGTTTGTGAAGGTTAGCAGAGGCTGGTTGTGCTGGAAGTGACTGCAGTGCCTTTTGATTATTCATGGACAGTAATAGAAGGCACTTAAAAAGAACAATGAAATTGCTTATTTTTGTGATGGGCCATCTGTTGAATTGTTTTGTGCAACAATTGCACAATAGTATCTATGTCATATCATTCTATTTTCAACAGCAGCTGATTATGTTTCACTGGCTACTTGTCCTTATTTCTGAAGTTCCATGACCATTTAAAGTCACCTTTCTAGGGACCCTGGCCAGAAAGGTATTGCAAATTGCATACAGCCTGTGTATTATTTTATTTTCTCTTTCCTTTTGGGCATTATGTGGAGGAGGGGCGGGTGGCAGCAGGAGAAGGGAGTTGATCATGTTCTAATTAATTAGACTTCCTAAATGTTTAGGACAATTATTTATGCTTTCCACCTGTAGTTCTATAAAGGAAGTTAATGTAGAACCATTTGATAATTTGTGTAAAAATGACAGGCTTGCAGAAGAGTTAAGTTTACGAGACTGTTATGCAGTCTTCCGTGCTTTTAATTGTCTATTCTTTTCTTCATGATGATAATCAGAATTTTTCCCTTAGAATTCACTTCCATCTTTAAAAAAGATGAGCCCTTAGTAAATTTGTTAGCGTAGAAGTGAAATTAAAATAAAACAAACGTGTTGTCGTCCATAGGTCACTGACATTGCTGACGCCATGATTCTGAAACAGCTTTTTGAAAATCTGTTCAAAAATGGGGTCGTCGTTGTGGCAACGTCCAACAGACCACCGGAAGGTAAAACCAAACATCACACTAGCCCCATCCAATTAGGTAAAAATTAGCGAGCTTGCAGAGGTCCAGAATTTTGTGCTAATTTTATTTTGTTAGCAAACCTTCTGGCTTTGCTTATCATTAGTTTTATAACTGGCTGTATCTCAAAAAATCAGTCTGTGTTGGTGCTTGCAAAATGTTTATACCCTTAGCGAGCTAAATCTAGTTGACCTCCCATGTTGGATACCTTTGCTTTTTTTTGAAGATTAGATATGTCATATGCACAGATCAAAAATAGAAGCCTTTATAGCAAAGCTCTATGAAATAAAAGATGAAATGCCTAATTAAATTTTAGAAAAAGAGAAAGTTCACTTGCATGAGTAATTTCTATACTTCACTTAATTTCTCATTTCTAAAAAAGCCCTTGTGGCTCATGAGGAAAGTCTGAGAATTAAAATACAAGTAGTATTTAGACAAAAACAAGTTTAAAATCTTTCAGCTCATCATGTGGTCAGTTTAGATCTAAGGAACCGAAAAATAATGTGGTATGAGAGACTAAATGTTAACATCCTTTGCCTGGACTGCTGTTCCTCTAGGTAACTGCCTGGCTGTGCCCTTACCTCCTTCAAATCTTAGCTCGAAAGTTACTTTGCGAGGGAAGCTGAGGCTTGGCTCCTTATTTGAATCTATGCAACGCAGCCCTTTTTTCCTAATACCCTTTCTTCTTATCCGGCTCTGTATTTTGCTTTTTTTTTTGGTTTTGTTTTTTGGTACCAGGAATTGAACTCAGGACCTTGCACTTGCCAGGCAGGCGCTTTTGCCACTGAGCTATATCCCCGGCTCACTGTATGTTTCTCGCAGCACTTACAGATTCACTGTGCGGACATGTCACACTTTTGTTTTATAATCTCTCTGTTTCTGGTATGCAGAAGCTTCATGAGAACAATGATTTTTGTCTCTTTACTTGCCTGTGTCCCTTAGCTTGTAGGTGGATCTCAGGAAATAAGTCTTTGAATATTGAATGAATGTATGTTTTCAAAGGATCTTTCTGGCTGCCGTGTTGAGAACAGACTTTGGAGATGAGGCTTCAAGGCTGGCATTAGGAGGTTAGTTAGGAGACTATTGCAGCAACCCTAGAGGGGGATGGGGGAGCCGCGAAGCAGTGAGAGGTGGTCATCTTCTGGATAGGCTTTGAAGGCCAAGTTGGTAGGATTTACTGATAGAATGGGGTGATGGCAATGGATATGGAGAGAAGGATAAGTATCAAAGAGACTTAGGGGGAAAAGTGGCACCTGAGTATAAGCTGGATGTTGAGAAGGAAGCAGTGCAGTTAGGAAGTAATGTAGCTGCCACTTAATAAAGACAGGCAGCTGTGGAGGCCAGGACTCCAGAAGGTAAGGCCAGGTGGAGGAGAACGCATGCCTCTCCCTCTGCAGTAATACTTCTGTCCCTTTGGTCCCTTCTGCTTCATTCATCTCATGCCCTCTGTTTCTGGTTATCAATTTTCTGGGTAAGATTGGGACTTGCTCTTGGTGATGGGGGTTACAATTATACCCTCATCTTTTCCTGTAATAACTTGTTGGTTTACAGATAAATAAACTATCAACTTTGATGTAACAGAAGAGTGTTTAATATACAATTATTAATTTTAATAGAAAATAATTGACAGTTGAGTAAAAGCAATACCACCACCAGAAATTAGGAACCTAAGAGAGTAAATAGTTGTGCAGCGGCGTGGCCTGGGAAAGTCTTATAGAAAAAAAGAAAGGGAAACAACACTTGAGGGGCAGGGAATCAGGCACTAAAACCAGATTTCCTGTACATCACTCTGTTATCCTAGTCCTGCTTGCTGCGACAAAGCTTTGTTCTCTGTTCCTGCAGCTGGGGAGACCCGAAGCCATTGTCTGTTTGTGATTACTGCTTTAGCTTTTAGCTTCCTGTTTGCTTTTTGGTTTGTAGGGATTTTCTTTAGACTCTTGCTAGCTGAAACATTTCTACTGTCTTGCAATTGTACTACTGTCTTATGTTTTATGGGGTAATCTGATTAAGGCTTATAAGGCAGAGATCTTGGATCCCATCCATGGGAATGGATAATCACTAGGAAAGTTTCAGATAAAATATGTACACAGTTTGTAGTCTCAGTTTTACAAAACTTCAAATGAATAACTCGTTCATCAACTTGTCACTTAGGTAAATACCTGAGTGACCATATACAGGCGGGCACTTGTGCTGCTGAGCTGTATCCCTGGCCCGAGTGACCACATACAAACAGGCATATTTTTTACTTTTCAAAGACTAGAGTGTTGGGTCATTTGAAAAGCTAGAAACAAAATCCACACTATAAGAAAATTTCCCATATATGTTTATCATTTTCTATGTTCTCAAACAAATTTTTGTTAATTTTCATGATATTCTAGTAAGAAAAATAGTAATATGAAATTTAACTGGATGGAGACACAGTAAATTAAGACTGTTGATTAACTTAGTATAGAATCCAAGCTCAGTGTGGTGGTGCAGCCTCTAGTCCCAGTACCTGGGAGACTTGCTGGGAGCTGTAGCCTGGGCTACATAGCAAGTTTGAGGCTGACCTGGAATACATAGTAGGACCCAGTCTCAAAAAAACAAAATCAAACAAAAATGCCACAAAATCCCAAACAAAACCAAAACAATTGGAATTAAATTAATAATTAAATTTGAGAATTCTATTTAATAAAAAATAGTAATACAGTTTCATGAAAGAAATAGACTAAGTTTTCAAATGGAAAAGATGGTGCTTTCTTGGCAGTACAACACAAGGTGCCAGAAGGAAAAGGGCTGTTGTTGACTGAACCTAGAGCTGTACGTACTCTAAAGTCTGGGTTTCATTTACCTTTTGTTATAATAAAAATGCATTAGGTAGTGTTGGAATGTCAAGAATAATCTTGTTTTCCTTATTTTACCAGACAACAATGTTGTGATTTCTACTCAGATTAGCATTTCTATAATAAGTATCTTCTTTTTTTTTGTCTTTTTGAGACAGGGTTTCACTATGCAGTTTAGACTGGTCTTGAATGCACAGTGATCCTCCTGCATCAGCCTCCTGAGTGCTGGGATTAACAGCATGCGCCACCATGCCTGGCTTTCCATAGTATATAAAAGATTAGACAGCACTAGAAAGTTAGCTAATAAGTACATACATGCACATACACATGTACATGTCAGTGTAATTTATCACTTCAATGCTTAGAAAAAATCCAACAAGAATCAGCATCAAGGCTGAAAAGCATTTTGCAAAATTTAACATCTTTTCTTATTCATAAAACATAAATATATACGTTTCTTAATATACCAAGTATATCTATCTCAATTGAAAAGTCAGAATAATGCTTAGCAGGCAAACTGGCAGCATTTCCCCTGCAGTCATAAATGAGCCAGTGCTGACCACTATCACTTTTAACACTGAATTAAACTGTAGACAGAAAGATTATGAGATCACCTTGGTAGATAGGAGAACCAAGAAAATGCCACATCTTCTGATTGCAGAGGTACCAGTGTTAGACATAGCACTCCTTGTTCTAAATTTTTTTTTTTTTTTTTTTTGCGGTACTGGGGATCGAACTCAGGACCCTGCGCTTGCTAGGCAAGCGCTTATTCCACTGAGCTATATCCCCAGCCCTCCTTGTTCTAAATTACATAAAGAAAAACACCTAATATGGGAACCATAAAAAAAGTACAGCAGCATTAAATAAGATTATTGAAAAGTAGAAGAATGACATTTTAATGATGATCTGCCAGAGCCAAGAGAAGTACGTTTTAGGAAATTTCTACTTTGTATTCTTTAAAAATTAGGAAAACCTAGACTCTAAATATCAGAAGATTTCAAATGAGAGAAGACAACAGATTGAACTTAAAATTTGTTTACTGATATATTGTATGAAATGAAGTAAAGCTAAATGAATAAGAGATTAAATTAATTGAAGTTAAATAAATTAAAATCAGCAATATGCTGGACACCGTGGCACATGCCTATAATTCCAGCACTGCAGGAGGCTGAGGCAGGAGGATGGCAAATTTGCATCCTGCCTGGGTAATTTAGTGAGACCATCTCAAAATAAAAAATTTAATGAGCTGGGGAATAATTTAATCTTGTGATCATCAGAGTTTGAGTGACTGTCATCATTTGTGGCCCTGATAACTAGGGATATGTACAATCAAGTATTTTAGAATTCAAAATATGCCTTTTACTTTAATTACAAGAAAAAGACATGAAAGAAAAGGTAGTTCTTAGAGCAAAAGCTGGAAAACAGTTATAAAGTCAGAACAAAAAGCATGATATAAGATCAGACATTTCCAGGACAGGAAACATAAATGGGAAAGCTCCTCTTTTAAAAACTAGAACTTCTAATATGGCTGAGTAAATTTCTGGCCAAATTTTCTCATGGAAAACAAGAATAAATTCCAAACAGAACATTTAACATAATTAACTGAATGTCCTAGAGTGTAAAAAATGCAGCAGACTCTTAGAGGGGAGAAAAAACTCGGAAGAGGGTGCAGTGTAAAATTTTCAGTGTTTTTATGACTGTTAGCCTCAGAGCAGGGTGGAGTCAGTGGTGTGTTGGTGCCTGGAATTCTGGTAGAAAACCTATGGTCTTTGTAGCCTGAAGAATCAGTTGGGGTGAGTGCTATTGCTAGATGTCGGAGAATAGGTCCCAGAGAGAACTAGGTTGGTAGAGCCCTGCATTCTGTTGGTTAACTCCGCCCATCTCTGAGCTCTGAACTGCGGATGTGCAGGTTAGACTACAGGCTGTACAGCGAGGGATAGGAATCCAGAGCTGAGATTGACCTACTGCTCAAGAGAAGAGTTTGTAGTTTGAACCTCACCAAGATAATTTCCTGCCAAAGGAAAAAAATGACAATACTTCAGCTCATCAAATAGAATTCACAGCGTCACATTCACAAGGTCCAGCATGCAATCCAAAATTGAAGAATGAGTAAAACATAACCTATTCTCAAGAAAACATACAATCAACACACCAACCCCAAAATGACCTTCATTAGGAGACAAGGACTTTAGAGCAGCAGTGCAATTACTTGGGAAATGAGGTAGACAAAGTATGTTTGTCATGAGTGAAAGGACAAGAAACCTCAGCGGAGAAAAGAAATCATTAAAAATATGTTTGAATTTTAGAGCAAAAATGGCAATGTCTAAAAAATTCACTGCATGGCTAATAGTATAATGGAAGTAACAAAAGAGGCAGAAAATGATTCTTTATCTAATCAAGGAATAAAACAAAAATGATAGAAGCAAGCAAAGCCCTAGGAATTTGAAGAATTA
>PVLD010023280.1:0-27717 GCA_004027595.1 Dinomys branickii | reverse complement strand
TTTACTACTTTTTTATACATGGATGTGCTTTATAGTTTTGAAGTATGAAAATGATATTCTCAATTCAAATATTTTCTCCATAATGGCTGCAATAATGTATTGGTAGTAAAGTATGAGAAGCAAAATCAGATCTATGAAGAAAAGTGTTACAGTTCTTTATTAAAGGAAAATCTTGTGTCATAGATTTGAATAATTAAAATTGTAGAATTACCTTCATTCAAACTTCAAAACCATTTTATGTAGAAAAGTAAAACTGTGAGAAATTCCTTTTAAGGATTAAACAGTCATATAAAAGAAGACAGGATGTCAGTATTAGTCTTCATATTTTGAACTGAGCAATATACATACAGCAGTCTCCAATATTTTGGTGTAAGGACCTACGTGGAAGATAGTTTTTCCGTGGGGACAGGGAAGAGGGAGAATGGAAGAGTTTGGGGTGATTCAGAAGAACACACAACTTAGATTCCTCACAAGCAAGCGCAGATCACAGCAGGGTTTGTGCACCTACAAGAACCCACTGCCACATTTGATGGGACATGAAGCAAAGCTCAGGCTACAACACAGGGAATGGGAGTGGCTCTAAGTACAGATGAGGCTTTGCCTGGCTCTCACGTCTTACCCCCTGCTTCCTAACAGGGACTCCTACACTAGCGTATGATATGACAGGATGACCTTACTTGTTCCACTTACCTAAAAACAGTTCAAATTCCTAATCACTTTCTGTTTATAAACAAAGACTATGCCATAAAAGTATATCAAGACATTTTGCAAATCTAGATGCTTACTTTAAGAGATGAACGTCAAATGAATACTTTTAGTTTTAATAAAAATAATTCAAATGCATTTCTCTAATGTTTAGAAATGCATGTCTCAGCTACTGGACATTTCCTAACAATGTTAGTTGGGTAAATCCTACAAGATATCTACTTCACATTTTAAAATTACTGTAAAGACAGGTACTGATTATCTCATTTCACCATTTTGATGTTAGTTGCACTGTAAGCCAGTCACACTTATTTCAGTGAACTTCATAAAAACATACATACATGTGAATACTTTATGTTTTCAGAACATATACTTTACTACAAGTTGAGCCTTTTTCTTAAAACATCACACTTACAGACCTCACTTTTTTCAGTGTATAAAGTAAACATTTATAAGTATTGTTGATTTATACTCAAAAAGGTATGATCAGATATATTAGAAAATATAAATTTTATGCATATTCAGCATGGTAAAAATTTTTTAACAGATGCAACTAATATTAAAATACTTTTTAACTAACAAAAAAATAAATGACATACCTTCTCCTTTTGTCCTGAATAAGTTGAAGTTCTATTAAGCTAAATATGGAGTAAAATGCGAACTGCATTAAAGTAAGATACCAGCCATAAGGTTTAAAACCCTCCATTGAAAATATTAATTCCTGTCAAAAGACACACAAATACTGTTGAGTTCAAGGGAGCAGATCAATTTCCTCACAGTAAATTCTTATAAACACATTATTTTAAAGGAAACCAAGCCACATCAACACCAGCACCAAAAAAAATCAAATCACAATGCTTCTTACAGGTAACTTTGAACTGACACTAGGTACCCAGGTATAAAAGTCAACACAAAATAACTCTAAAGCACTACTACTTATGCTTCCTTTTTAAAAAATAAAGACCAAAGTGAAAATATTTGCCCAAAACAATGAAAATAGGGGCTGATTCAAAACCTCATAGAAAGAATGTATTTTACTAGAAGTTGGACATCTCAGTCCTATTTTTCTGTAAGAATGTGGTCAGTTCATATTAATGTTATTTTTCAAAATTCTTGTACCACAGATTATATAAAACTTTTACTTATATAAGGAATGGTTAATCTGCATGAAATAATATTTTATTAACATTCATATAAATTATTAAGTCATTTTAAGCAAGTCATTAAGAGATATTCTAATAAAGTTATCTGGACTAATCTTAATTGAATAAAACAAACTTTTTACCGTGTGTGAGCATGCATACATCATTTACATTAGGAAACCCCAACCATTTTTTTGAACTGTCAGTTTTTACACAGTGAAACTGATAAAGCTACAAACAGTAGTTTAGCAATTTACCCAATTTAAAATAAAACTTTACACATCCTAGTTTTATAGAATCAAACAAAAAATTTACTGTATCTAATCAAATCTAGGGGTTACATTTCTAATTCATTTTTCTCTGCTAACTTTACTAAAGGGAAAAAATGTTATTCAATAAGACATTTCAATCTAACTGTTTTTCACTGTGGTATCTTACATTCTCTGGCCTCAGCCTTGTGAGTGGTAGGATTACAGGTGTGTGCCACTCCACCTGGCAATGTTAAACATTAAACATTGTTATTAATTTGGCAAGACTATATATGGCCTTATTCTCCTCTTACATTTTAACTCTCAAAATTTGATCTTTGTTTTCCATTAACTTACTCCTAAGAAATTTTCTATTACTACATAAAAACTCCAATATATGAACACTGGGCTCCTGTAACAAGTGCCTACAGGGGCATTAAATGCTACCAATAACTAACATATTACAAACGATAGCTATTTTTTACCTGTAAATATCCATAAATTAGGTAAAATACAAAAACTCCAGCAACACATATGAAAAATTGAGTAAGTTTGTTAAATTTGCTGAGATTTATGCCAAGTACTACAATGTCATCAATTGACTTGATGTGTGGTGACATTGTTTGGGTTTTGGATGGCACACTGATAGAGACATATTTCCTGGAGTTGTTGAACTTGAGGTCCATTGTTCTTATTTTGCTGCATTCAGTGCTTCCGAAATTATCTTTCTTGGTTTCCTCTTTTTCATTCAGTCTTTCTTCTGCTTGCTGGGCCAAGTTCTACAGAAGGAAATAAGCAATTAAGATAAAATGTTCAGATTCTAAAGTATTATGCTCCAAATAATAACCTAATGTACACTTTACTCCTGCAGATAAAACCAATTGTGTCTGTATATTAATCTCAGCTCTCAAACCACCAAAACAATAACCACTTTCCAATTTACCACTGCCCAGTAAAGACAGTAAACTGATTATGTACATATTTCCACAGCAATAATCTAAAAGCTAACCTAGTATTCAACAAAGAT
Organism: Dinomys branickii; assembly: GCA_004027595.1. Taxonomy (NCBI): domain Eukaryota; kingdom Metazoa; phylum Chordata; class Mammalia; order Rodentia; family Dinomyidae; genus Dinomys; species Dinomys branickii. The sequence continues at coordinate 24,595 of PVLD010023280.1, read as the reverse complement.
AAGCATGACATATGTTTTATATCTAGTAAATATGTAATTTTTAAAGCTCACAATAGTTTATGTATTAAGGTCAATCATGTGCAGAATAAAGACTATGTGATGTTCCATTAAATACTATGACAACTGTAAAGTATATTTGCTAGTGATGTTTTTAAAGTAAAGTCACACAGCTGGTAAGTTTTGTAAGCTAGATTTTTCAGGGCTAGAAAAAGGACATATGCTTTGGCATCACTTAGGCTAAAAGAAAACTCTTCTCCCTTTTGGAAAAAGAGTCATTTTAATTTAAAAAGTCAATAGAGACTAAAAGACTAGAAAATGTGTCATCGTTTGTTAGTCTCCGGAAAGAAATTATTTTTTAAAAAAAAATTATGAAGGGCCATAGATGACTCAATTTCTCTTTGGATTTATAAAAATTGAAAAATGAATTTCATACAAAGGTTAAGCAAAGCCTACAGAATTATAAGTTAAAGAATAGAATACACTTACGAAGAAAAATTATTTTCCTAGAAAAGACTCATTATTACAATTCCAATGAGAACAAAAATTTAAGACTCTGAGGACTGAAGTCGTAAGAATAATTCTGAAAGCTTCCCTTTAGAAATCTTTCAAAAGAATTGTCATATGATGATAAAATGGTAGGAATTATAGCTGTCATTTTTAATTCGCTGATTTACAGAGATTAACTAGGCCATATTCAGCCACTGAAATGAGGGGTCAAGCCTCTGAATACAACCTGTAACTAACAATATTCAGGTACAAAACATGTTTTTTATAACCCCTTTCATACTTTGAAACAAAAATGTGTAGTTTTACAAAGTTTTGCTGTTCTTTCCCTTTATTATTTTCCTTTGTTCTTGCTTCTCACACTATATTTCAATCATCGTTACCTCTAAGACTTTTTATACCATCTTGTAGAGCACCACTTTCTTTATAAATTATGTTTTATCTTCCCTAAGCACTGATCAAAAAATAAATGTAGAAGGAACAAAACACTTAACAACAATTTCCTGTGTATAAGCACCTGGCAGCACACTGGTTTCTAAGCTTCTTTTCTCCTGAACTTCCACTTTGGAAATATACCACAAACTTTCAAACATTGTTTTCAGTTCATGATGTTCTTTCAACCTCTTGTCTTTTTTTGGGGGGGGTCAGATTTTGAAGTTTTTAATGTTCCGTCCTCTGTTACACCTTCCTAACTTCCCCAGTTGAGAGAACCTGAAAGGCAAGACTCAAATCCTACTTGTCTGATTAACAGAAATCAGCTGTGCCCTCTTCAGTAACTCAAATGAGGGATCAAGGTTCTGAATATAATTTGGAACTAACAATAGTCAGCCATCAAAACATTTGTGGCTTTTACCCATCAAATACCTTACACCCAATAATCAATGAATCAAAGAAAATGAAACTTCCTCTGGGTATTTTAAAACTGCTGCAATCACTTGTTCTCTGCTTGGATATGATTTCTAAAATGGACTGTAGTGTGGGCACACACTACGGGCATAACTGAAAATCCTATAGAATACAGAAATTGGGAGAAAAGTGTAAGCAATGATTATGTACTTACACACATGGGTAGAATAAAACTAGGAGATCTCTTTTGTGCCTTTCTCCAGAAGGCAAACCTTTTACAAAGTCTTTTTTTTTTTTCCTGTTATGTTTGCAATTCAGCAAAATGGCAAGTATTTTTTAATGATTCATTACAATTATGGCTAATATTATAAGAAGGTAGCATGGTATGGTACTTTCTCCATGCTTTGAAATTTAGATCTCAATTCAAGATCAGGTTTTGCTACTTACTAGCTAAGGTGTCTTGGGAGAAAATTATTTAAACTTTCTGAGCTTTAGGTTCTGTATCTCTAACGGAAAGGAGTTTTAAAAATGAGCCTATCATAGGATATTTGTCGGGGTTATATTAAATAAATGTAGGGGCTGGGGATATAGCTCAGTTGAATAAGCGCTTGCCTGGCAAGTGCAAGGTCCTGAGTTCGAACCCCAGTACCACAAAAGAAAAAAAAAGAAATAAATAAATGTAACAGTGCCTAAGATATACTACGACAGCCCATACGTTAGTTATCGTCATTCCCATTTTTGGAAATATCCCTGTTCTGGTCTGGTGTGCTGGAGCTGGTGCACTCCCTTGATGTACAGCTGGAAATACAGACCTGGATTTCCAACCTAGATTTCTCTCCAAATGCTTCTCTGTTATCTCAGTGAAGCGCCACTGACACCTCATATTGAAAATGCCCACACATGGACATGTTATTTTCCCCCTCTTTTTTACCCATCTTTTAATTTATTCGATGCAAATTCTAATTATGCTACACCCTTAAGACTGTGTAAGCTAAAAACCAATTAATGTCCTAGATTCTTATAGCACATTATATGTATTTTAATAGATATCAACACCATAATGGCATAATTTTTTGGTTTTCATTGTGTGCTTCCACAAATATATGAATTCCATAAGGCAAGGGACAATTCTCCTTCATATGTTCTAGCACATAACAAAAATGTAAGGGATTAAATGAAAGACTCTTTTGTACTCTTGTAAACATTTTTTTAGTGCCAACTATATTGCATTTCAAATTATATTATATTTCAAACCACACACTGATAGCAGAAAGATACTTAACAGAAAGACCTGGGTAAGGGACTGAAACTGAACAACGATATATTCTGTGATACTCAGTTATCAATATTTACAAAGAATAATGTTTTATGATGAGCAAATGTTTTAAAATTGTATTCTCAAAATATGCAAGATTATGCAACACAAGAAATATAATCAAGTCAGTAGAAATAAAATTTTATTCATTTGTTTGCTTTACTTTGAAGAATTGAGTAAAGAGTATTTCAAAATTATTTTCCTGTATATGGCCTCTCCTCCAAATGCTAGTTTGAGGATAAAGAATAGCTTTAGATTTATTTTCTTAAAAAATATACCATATCATCATTATTCTGTTCCTTCCCACCGTTTAACACCCTTACTTCTCCTGATAATCACATGAGCTGCAGATCTAGGCTACACACAGAACTAACTATTCCAGCACTATCCTTTCTAAACATGTGCGCCAAATACAAACATCTCTTCTCCATTTCCCACAAAACATCTGAAACAAACATGGAAATAAATTCACTTCCACTGCTTTCCTGAGGCAGGAGGAACACAACACTTGTCACTTAAAGCTCTGCTTTCAGAATGCAGTTTTGTATTACTGATCCGCAACTGTGACTGATGAAGACCTCTGATACTGGGAAACTCTGATCTCTTACGTCTGCTAGCTCTTATTTCAACACTGCTGGCTGATATTCACTGAGAGAAACAGCCAAAGTCCTCATGGTACAGGGGAAAATCAAACATGGAATTAAAAGTAGCCAACAGCTTTCTTTCCTATGAAGTTCACTCTGACCTCTGAAACTAAAATAGAAATAAATCACAACTATGAACCACTGCTTGAGTCCTCTTCCTAAATATAAATATTTAACTTTGGTTCTTTGAGGCTCAACTAACAGCTGAAACGAAATTAAAGACAGAATTTCCAGTACATACTGAACATTTAAATATTTCAGTAATAATACTGACAAGACCTACTGAAGTCAAATTGATTTCATTTTCTCAACCTAGTCTTTTCCAACCTAAAAGATTCCTACCCCAAAGGTAGACTGTAAGAAAAACCTGAAAAAACACGATTCAACTCATATTCTGACATATTCAATGTTACAAAGATTTTATTACCATTATGCCTTGTGTAAAGGCACTTTGGCTATTAATCACGGTCTATGGCACATGATTATAAAACAGAAAAAATTCCACCTCTTTTTTGTATATATTTTATTATACAAAGGTGAGGAAACTGCTAATTTTTGTTCCCCAAAGGAGAAAGCTAAAATTAAGGGCCCAATCTTATTGAGTTATTAAGTCCAAATAATGCCACCCAAATTTATTTTCAAATACTGAATGTATTTCTTTCAACTGCCAAACTGTCTCGATTCACTTAAGTTTAAAATTCCAGACGTCTGATAACCCCCGTAAAAGGAATGTAGATGCACATTAAAAAAAATTTGTTGCACACCGAATCATTCCCCACCTCTATTTCCAATACTCCTTCCAAAGCAAAGAAAGGGATGATGGAGAGGATTCAACTGCAAAGCCTGGAGGAATCTGCAGGATTTTTGGTGACAAATTTAATGGTTCGGCAAAACCAATGGACTGGACATCTGAGTACCTTTGAGTACCCTAAGTCGACATAGAACCCGGAAGTGTTTCTTAAACTGCAAATACGATCGTGGGGAATGCAGAAGAATGACAGTTCGCCACACCCGCGCGGACAACCTAAATGACCCCTGAACTTGGCCCCGGCCAATGACTCCACAGACTTGGGCCTGAAGGAGATTTCAGGCCCGGGGGGTAAAGAGACGAGGAGGAGCAGGTGCTCTGCCCTGGAGACCGTGCTAAGCGGTTTCTGTTCCTTAAGGGAGGAAGTCCCCCGCTCCTGCCGTCCTGGTCTCACAGGTCCCCGAACGCTCGTTCTGGATGAAGGAGACGGACACCTTCCAGCATCTCTGGATCCGAAACACTGCAAGGGTGCCGGGGCACGCCCACCCCCAAGTCGGGTTTGTCACCTGTAAGGGTGACTCTAACTCGGGTAGCACCTCGGCCAGACTGAACCCCATCCCCAGGTTCGTCGCCATCACCTCCTCTTCCTCTGCCCCTTCCTCCTCGCTTACTTCTGCACTTTCCGGAGCCGCAGTCGTCTCCCCAGAAGGTGTTCACATAGCCGGCGCCCGGCGCGCCACTTCCGCTTACGTGTCCCGAGGCGCTTGCGCAGGCGCGCGGCCCCGCCCTCTCTGCGAGTCGGGGCCTACGCTGCGCGCGCGCCGTTACCTCCTGCGCATGCTCCCTGCGCTCCGGCCGCGAGGCGCTCTCTGGCGCAGGCCTGTGAAGGTCGCACCTAAAGTCAGACTGTGGAAAACGGATCGGTGCTCCTGGTGTTTCTAGCTTCTATATTGGGGCACTGCCGTTGGGTCCATAGCGGGGAGGCGACTTCCACGTCAGTGGCCCTGGGCTGAGATTTGAGAAGGCGGAGAAGGTTGGAGAAGGTTGGACTCTGATTTAAAATTCCCCTATGGCCCAATTTGATGCAAATACGATGAGGTGACGCCATGGCCCCTTTTTCTGCTTTCTCGTCCTTCCTGAGCCCAACCAGCTTTTCCAGGTGGACCGAAGTGGAGTCACACTTTGGATTGCTTTTGAAGTGGAAATTCAGTGTGTAGTTAGAGAGCGGTGGTCCCTGAACATCTTAGAAATGTGACCAACATTGTTTTAAATGTGCCACTTGTTTGGAGCATTAATCCCGGAGCTTGGGGGCTAGCCATCAGCTTAACCTAAGCTTTTCCCCAGCACGGCAGGCAACATCTCTGAGACACAATAACGTAAACTCGAAGACAAAATAGGTGGTGTTTTTTAGATAACGCTTAGTGATATCAAGGCAGAAGATTACCATAATAAAGATGGATAGAATGTATTTGAGAGCCTGTTTTGGATACCGAGAAAGGGATGAGTTGGATTAATACAAATGGTAGACTCCATCCAGTTTTATGTACAACTTGTAAATTTCACAAGCATTATGCACAAAGAACAACATTTGTGGTGTGGGGTGTGAGGGTTCATAGTGAAGTAAGGCAGGTAGCTCCTGTGTTAGTGGTGAGGAAAAAGTATCTGGTTAGGCATTTTCATTTAATAACCAGTTTTGTTAGGCCAGTGCTATCAGCATTTTATGAATGTTAAAACTAAAACTTACAGAGAACTTTAATTTCCTGACGAAAGTCAGTCTTTCAGTGATACCATACTGTCACTAAATAATGTGGATTTAATTCTTAGCTATTTATTATTATTTATCAAGCCCTTGTTAAGTGGTCGTATGTACAGGTCATATTCATATTCCATAAGTTGCAATTACGAAGTTCCTGCCCTGAAGGAGTTATAAGATACACTCAATATCATAAAGATAGTATAAAACAACTTGTAGAACCAGGTATGTTATAAAGTACCATCCATTCATGCGTTGTGATCACAGGAGCTTTCAAACAGGGTTCTCCGCTTTTCCTGTATTTCTTTATAATATAGAAAGAACACTTGGAGTTCATTGAACACCTAGAGTGAACCCTTTAGAATTTGTGACAGTTATATTGTTCCTCTACTCAGACCCTTTTAAATGACTTACCACTTCCCTCATAGTCCAAATGCTCACCGTGGCTTATGACTTGTCTTTGAGGGTTCGCATCCAAGCTGATTTTCAAAGCGTATCTAGCCCTCTCCAAGCACACCATATATGAGTGCTTTTCACCTACTGTTCCCTCTGCATGGGACACTGCTGTGTTGTAGATAGCCATGGGGCTTCCTTCCTATATTTTTTGTAGCCACTGCTTATATGTTAGCTGACTATCGTATCATCAGAATAACTGGATGTATCAAGTAAATGACATGTAAAATGACATGTAAAATGTATGAGATAGTGTCTTTATTTTAGAGTAGATGTTTAGTCAATTGAGATTCCTATTCATTACTACCTATTTACTCTTGTAATAACTTCATGGTAAACAAAATTAAGGACTTTGCAACCATGATTTAGTTTTAAATTCTAAAAAACTAATGATCCTGTTATATCTGAAGCTTTTGGGAGTCCCAGCTCACATTTTCAGAAGTTCACCTCTGATTTTTTACTTAGACTGGAGAAGACAGTTTCATATAAGCTTCCATGCATTTCATCGTAACATCTTCTATTGTCTTGATATTACTAGGCCTCTGCTTTCTGTCCAAAGGGTCTTCTGACTTTGTAGATGCTCCTGATAGCTTCCTTGGCTCAGGTCATAAACAGCTGGAGTGGGTGTAGGTTCACACGTCTGGGGCCCTTCAACCAAGAGGCAACAGTAGCTGTTGGTTAAACACTCCTGTTTTGTAGCCTTTGGTAAGTTGGTTATTGTGTGTGCATCTCAAGAAGTCCTGGTTAAACTGAATTCTGGTTGTCCACAATAGTGACTTCAATAACACACACTTACCATCTGCATTCTTCTCTTTGTTTCATCATTGTTTGCTAAGATTACCTGCCAAATAAACTGTCTTTATACAAATAGTTAAAAGTTATACTTTGGGGGAGTACCAAGATAAAAAAAAAAACATGGAAGTAGAAAGCTTATAGTGCATATCTTAGAACCTGAACTGAATTATCTGAACTCCGTTCTGTTAAATGCGGTGGTGATACCTGTTGGTGTGTTGTGGCATCATAGTTACTAAGGTTCTTACCTGTGGTGCGTTGAGGATAAAGAGGTATTCAAAGTGTTCTTAAATATGAGACAGATTAAGAGCCTAATTGTTTTGCTTTTCGTGACTAAACAGAACAAAGAATTAGTGAGCAAAAGCCTGACATCAGTCAGCAGTTTTAAGAAAGATCACCTCACAGCCAGACCTACCAACTAAGGGAAAACGGATCCTTTGAGGAAGAACCTTGTAGTACCATTGCAAGTATCTTCAGTAGGTGTTCACCAATACCTCTTCCAAAGGTCCTGAAGCCATTTAACCAGAAACTCATAGGCTGTGGAAAGTGAATTACCAGATTTTTAAGGACTTTTTCACACAGGAACTGAGTTGACACTGATACTCGGGCCCAAAATGGAGATGCAGTGATAAGAGGAGTTCTCGCCTTCTTCTGCCTTTCAGTTTGGCTGTAGACTCCCAGAAGGCATGGCTGGTATTCATATACTTGGCAACTGATAGAGTTCTTTCTGATGTGCTCATCTACAGTAAGAATTATGATGGTAGGACAGGCCAAGTGGAAGCTTCTGAAAGCATCTTCACCCTGGTGAAAGGCAAATCAAACACTCATTGCATTTAGGAGGACTTTCAGAGGTTCAATTGCCCATGGAGGTTTTTTTTTTTTTAAACTAGAGATTGAACCAAGGACTTTTACACTGAGCTACATCCCAGAGTCTTGCTAAATTGCTAAATTGTCCAGGCTGAGCTTGAACTTGAGATTCTCCTGCTGTAGCTTCCAAGAGTACATGCTGCATATGTGTGTGCCATCACACCTGGCCAGCAGAGGCTTTTAAAATGTAGAAATAATGAACTCTGTCATATCCCCACTTGATTATTTTGGCCTCTTAAGTAGTTGAATGTATTTTGATGGGCAATTGTGAACTTAGCCAAGTGGTAGCTTCAGTTGCAGCCGCTGTAAAGGTGTCAAATTTTTCCAAAAATAAAAACAGACTCTCATATTTGCCATTGTGGTTTTTGAGTTGGGAAATGTTCCATTATGTGCTGGTAAAGTGGTACAAGAGCAGTTGGCTCCTTTATGAAATTGACTGGAATACATATTCACACATAACCCTCCCAGGGTTAGAGTAACTTTTTCACTCTCTGTTATGATTTATTCCTACAGGAACTTGGATTATCACAAAGTGTTGAAGATCACCTTCCTATTAACCTATAGTCATGACATGCTAACTGGAACTAGAGAAAAGGAAGTAAATACTATACTAGATACTAGGAAGATACATGTGTGGCAAAGGATGGAGATAAAACCTGTAATGATTCAGTCTTCCAAATTTTGGGGCATTGCCGGGTGTGGTGGTGCGTGCCTGTAATCCCAGCACTTGGGAGGCTGAGGCAGGAGGATCGTTGTGAGTTCGAGAGCAGCCAGGGTTACAAAGTGAGCACAAGGCCAGCCTCAACTGCATAGCAAGACCCTGTTTCTTTTTTTGACCCTGTTTTGAAAAAGACAAAAGAAGTCAAATTTTGGGGCATCTAATTTTGAGATAGTCTGTGTCATTCCACCTGAACTTGATTTCTCCTTTAGTAAGAACTTGAGACAAGGACTAGTGTGCAGGTGGTTTGTTTGGAAGATCATCCCAGGAAGCAGAAGGTAGATTAAAGGGAGGAAGAGGGAGAAAGCAGAAAGGCAGTACCAGAACTTATTATGGAGATTGTTTGACTGGGTGTGATGCAATTCCACCAGGCCTGAAAGCCCAGAGGATGAGATTCCTGGAAAAAGCAGTAGTTTGTTCTTAAAGAATAGACGTGTCTCTTGATAGGAATTTTTCCTGTTCGGAGTTCTGCTAGCACAGTTATGTGATAGATTTACAAACACATGATTTTTCATAGATATTGTCACTGACTAAAGAGAACATTTGGTATGGAAGGTATAGCAATGAGCACATGACCAAGATCTCTGGTCCTACCATGTATGTTGCATCGCCTGGAAGCAGCTGGGCTGGAGGAACATTGGCTAGCTCTGGAACAATCATCCGGACAAGGCTGGGGTTCCATTGTCTGGGATACTTATCACAGAACCATCTTGTGTCCTTTCATAGGTACAATACATGAGCTGGGAACTAAGAAGTGGAAATAGCATTGCCTTTTTCACAATGCCTCTGAGCAACTCAAGGGCGTAATTTGCGCTTCCCATTTATCTACCAGATTACAGGTTCTGGTCTCCTTGGAAGAACTCTTCATCTACCAGGAAATAAAGTAGGAGCCACACAAGCTAAAGTTAAAGCTACAATTTGGTTAAATTGTAGGTGCCTTGCAGGTAGAGGAGACTCAGATCCTTATGAAGACTTGCTCCATAGAAGAGATAGTATTGTGAATGTTTTCTTGCATAATGAGAAAATGTAAGACATACAGTGAATATCTAAATCTAGGGGAGTCACTACAGTGTCTTTATGTGTTTTCGTGCCCAGTAGAAATGGCGAATAAATAAATGCAGCAACAATAGCTTAACAATACAAGAGCTTCTGAAGGTGCAGATGTTGCGGTCCACTCCACTAAGGCAAATAATGAGCTGTCGTAGTCCAAGGGTGAGTTTAGTCTAAAATGTATGACGGAAGAGGGAGGTCCTCCTGCCCGCCTCCAAGTGCTGGGATTACAGGCGTGCACCGCCCCGCCTGGTCAGGGCGTAGTTGGGGGAGGTACTCTTTATACTTCTCTCCGAAAGTCCAAAAGAGTTAAATTTATGACCCGGCAGCATGTTACATCCACCTGTGCTGGCTTTGTCTCTTGTCCTGTCTCCTTCTGGGGCCATGTTGATGAGCAAAACAGACAAGAATCCTTCTCCCCATAAAGCTCGCAGTCTTATAGTAGACATAATTACAGAAGTAATTGCAGTGTACTTAGTGTAGCAGTAAAAGTATCAAGGGCAGGATGCTTTGGGTGCCATAGGCTGTACTAAGGAGGATATATTAAATCTGGTAGCTTCTTGTCCCACATCTAGGGCAACGTGTGATGAGCTGTATACTCCAAAAAGCTCAGGCAGCCTTTATGGCACTGCCAGTTGCAGGCCTCATGACCTCTCTCTTGGGCTGGCTTTTCTCACTTCCCACAGCATTTCTCAGCAGATAGCATTTCATACCTTGCATTCTGCAAGCTCCCTGATGAGTATATTGCCCCACGGTCCAGTCAGCTTCCAAAAGCCCTTCCTCTGCATGCATGGGAGTTCTTGGGATGTTCTGGATCTAAGCCATAACAAGCCTCTTAGATGGTTTTGTTAAACTGGCTTTTGTGGAGGATTGGCTTTATTAACATGAAGTTCTTTTCACTCTTTATAGAGCAGTGTGACATAATAGAAATATATGTCACATAGATTATTTTAAACTTTCTGCTAGCTACATTAAAAAGATGAAACTGGCAGTTTTAACATATATTTTATTGAACTCAACACAGTGAAGATGTAATTTCAACTTGCACTAAATGTAGACGCCAGTATTGAGATATTGTACACATATCTTTTATATAAAATTTTGGAAATCTAGTATATAGTTCACATTTATTTGGTGAAATGTTTCCTCAAATCTTCTGACCACTTTTTAAGAGCTAGATTATTTTATTTTTAAAATTTTCTGGTCTTTATTATTAGTACAGTAATATATGCTCATGATACATAATAATGTGCACACATTTCATGTCTTGATTTTTCCTCCCTCCCTGCCTTCACCTCTCTCTCCTTCCTTTTCCACCTTCACAAAGTTTACCTCCCTGGTTTAGACATCATCTCTCTCCTAATTTATTTTTAAAATTTTGTACAGTTTGGGTTTCTCATATAAGAGAAACTATATGATATTTTAACCTTTTGTGTCTGATTTATTTCACTTAGTCTCAAGATCTGCCCAGTTTTTCCAAGTAGCTGAGTAGCACTCTATTTTGTATTTAAACTACATTTTCTTTATCCATTCATCTGTTGGTGGATATGTAAGCCACATCCATACTTTAGCTAGTATGCACTGTGCTCCCGTAAACATGGATGTTCACATACCGCTGTAATGCGATGTCTTTAACTCTTTCAGGAAGATGTCAGGGAGAGGTATAGGTGGGTCAAATAGAATTTCTATTTTTAGTGTTGTGAGGAATCTTGATACTGATTTCCATAGTGGTTGTGCTAGCTTATATTCCCACCAATAATGAAGAAAGGTTCTTTTCTCCACACAGCCTTTTTGTTATTGTGGGAGTCTTTGGTGATGGCTACTTTTACTGAAATAAAGTGGCATCTCAGTGTTGTTTTGATGCATTTCTTCACTAGCCAAAGATGAACATGTTTTTCATATACGTATTGGTCATTTGTTCTTCTGTCAGTAAGTGTCTATTCATTGTAATTGCCCATTTTTTATTATTATGTATATTTTAGGTGTAAAATGTGATGTTTTCATATATATAAAACAGTAAAATTATTATTGTAGTTAAGGAAATTAGCATATCCATCACCACACACTCAAGGTTTTTTCTTATATTTGCATTTTGAGAGTTCTTTATATATTCTAGATGCTGGTCCTTTTATCAGAAATACAGTTCATGAGTATTTTTCTCCATGTTGACACTTATTTTATCATTCTCTTCACAGTACCTTGAAGACTAGAAGTTTTAGGTTTTGATGTCTTAATTATTTTTGGTAGATTAGACTTCCATGTCGTGTCGAATTTATCTGTGTTTGATTTAGTGTCACAAAGATTTTTTCCTGTTTCTTTTATACATTTTCTAGTTTTAGGTTCTACATGTTGCTCTATGATTCATTTTGGGTTTTTCTTTTTGCCTATATTGTGAGGTATTTTCCTTTGTTTACACTGTTTCTAATGACAAATTTGCTTTTTAAGACTCATGAAAGGTGAAAATTATTCCCCTGAGTTGTTGTGCATGTATTTCTTGGACATAGATTGTGACCATTCAGCAATTGGGACACATGAATTTTTCAAACAAAATGAAACTTAAATTCCTATCTAAAAATTATTGTCTTATATTTTCAAATAAATTCAATAGAAATGGCCTCCCAGATATATACCAGAGTTTTAATCTTTGCTATAGTAGCTGAGCTGGGGCGACACCTTGCAGTTTGAGGAGCTCCATGTTGGTGAATTAATGGACACTACTGTAGCAGAGGTCAGGTGGCTACTCTGCATCTTTGGAATAAAACAGTTGCTACTTAGCAAAACCTAGGATTTCACAAATCGTTCTTGTATTTATTCCACGGGGCAAAGTATTAAAAGTAAACAATATATTTCCCTGAGGATGTTTTTATGGAAATTAAAAGTTTTAATTCATGTACATAACTGAACAAAGTAAAATTTATACTTAGTTTTAAATCTCTCATTTGTCAACAGAATATGCAATTTATTGCTTCAGATCTTGTTTCAGTGATTTGTGTAATAAGTAAAAGATTTCATTATAATACTAGCCTGAAATGTGGAATCACACTAATTTTCCCTTAATTATAATTGCAGTAAGAGGGAGTTTTAAATTTAGTATTTTAAAAATCTCAAACTGTTAGCTAGGCGTGGTAGTGCATACCTGTAATCCTAGCACTGACAGGCTGAAGCAGGAAGATCACAAGTTCAAACCTAGACTGGATGACTTAGAGATTTTACAAGATCCTACATCACAATAAAGAAATAAAATAGGGCTGAGTCTGTGGCTCAGTGTAAAGGCACTAAGTTCAATCTATAGTTCCAACAAACCAAACCAAAACAACCTCAAATCATGTGAAGTGCATTCTGAACGTCTGGAAAGTCTAAGGTCTTACCACTCTGAACACTTCCAATCTCATCTGAATGTCTGGAAAGAAATTAATAGCACAACATACAGATACATTAAACATACATAGAATAAAATATAGAAATAATTATATAAAAATTATAATATTTACGATATATAATTGATATAAAACTACATGTAAAGTGCACTGTATTTTTGCATTTCTAGGAAACAGAGAACCAATAAGAGTTTGTTCTATTTTATTTCTATTTTGACTAATTCATAATAGTGAATACACTGAAATGAGTGACAAAGATACCTCTTTATATTTTATCTGTACCTCAGAGAAGAGTATTTTAGAGAAAGTACCCTGCATGGGGTACTAAGTGCCAGCCAACAGAGTATCCAGAGGGGCCATAGTTTTTATCATAATCCCTTGAAAGGCTAGAAGAAGACAGCCAGGCTCTGCAGTATAAGAGGAGAGGGGAGGCTCAGGGTCGCCCCAGGAGATAATACCAAAACCGAGAGGATTAAGTATCTATAATATGCCTCTTACTTTTGGTGTGCAGTTAAATACAAGCTGAATACAAAGGAACCCTTCTACCTTTGCTCTGGTGGAGTTACAGGTGGTTTTGTTCCCACTGCCAGGAAGAGGTTTTCTGGGGTAGAAGGATGCCTCTGTTTGGTAGGGTCTGTTTAGCCTGTGTGGCAAGCTGTTTAATCTCTCCCTAGGTAGGTCCTGAGGATTGTTTTGTAGAGGGTAACTGATCTGTTCTCTTCCTCTCTTGCCCATCCCTGGAGAAGTGCCGTCTCTTGCAGCTCAGGGATGGGTTCTTCTCATCTGGCGATAAAACAGACGCATACCCCTCCTCCAAGTGAGCAGTGTCCTAGGGCCCAGCCCTTGTGGGCCAGATAAGGTCTTTCCTTTGTGGGAATAAAATGCCCCCCCCACTTTGCAGCTGTCTAAGTAATACTTTAAAATTTTTTTTAAAAATAGTGCTTTATATAATTGTTCCTGTGGGTAAAGTCTCTCTTATCCGAGTCCTACCTTTTGTTTTAATAATTGAGTTTTAAATGATAAATCTTTGCCCTTTGACCCTCTGGGCTGAAACAGGTTAAAGGGAATATGCTTTGGCATGGGGTTCTGGAGCCATCAGTCCTGTGTAATAGGTATCCACAGAGAAATGAATGTATTTAGGTTTGCCAAAAGATTCATGGTCTGTCTATCTGCCAAACTTCATAACTTATTAAACCAAGGGGATTGTCTCTTCCCTGAGGAATAGATTTTATCAGTCATGGTTGTCTTACAAGTTGAATCCTTGTAGAATATTAACAGATAACAATTACAAAGTTTCACAGAGAAAACTTGAGATCAAGGGCAGCACAATGATGACATTATTGTATTAGAACTATTAGTTTATGTTATCTCTGAAACATTTAATATTCATCTTAGTATAGAACAACTTTTAGTCAGTTACCTTTATTTAATTATAAGATATTAAATGATTCAAATTTTTGCCTAAATTTTTAATCTTTTAATAGAATGTCACTTCAGAAGAATGTACTTGTATATAGAGGTATTTTACAGGTTATTAACCTCTAACCTTTTAATTTCTAGAGTGATATTGCCTGGGCTGCAGTGTCCAGGTATATTTAATGCTATCACATAAGTATAAGCATCAGGCTGGCTATAACATGCTGGATTGACATACACATCTCATCACAAATATCTGAAACACAAGTAAGGGAAAGGCAGATTCTTGAGCCAAAAAAATGTTATCACTATAAGTCTCCAGTGTGATTTTTTTTTTCCTCTTTAGTTTTGTCTTTTAAGGTTTGTACACTTCGGAAGCACAAGTATAAAACTTAGTATACCACGAGATTAGCAATAATTGCTATTGCAGCTATATAGAAATCTTTACATGTATTTAGTTTGTACTCTCAAATTTTAGACTCTTTTAACAGGTATAACTGTATTGCCAAGCAGACATCTTTATAGCTCAAATAAGTTTTGGAAACAGTGTTAATGACCATAAATGGACTTAATACCCAATATACAAGTGTGTCTCATTTACACCATCACAAAACTGCTTGTTTAATCAAAGCCAATAGATGTAAGTCACCTTGCACTGTGAGGACCAAATTTAAAGCAATGTCAAATTTTGATCATTTTATGCTTAAGGTCTACACATATTGTGTGAAAGGGAGCACCTATTAGTTACTTCTTATATATTAAATTTATGTAGTCTTAACTCTATAAACTTAACTTTAAAGCTTAGACTCACAGCATAGCTTGTTTATATATAAAAACTTGTCCAAATATATAAATTCTTTCATATATATAAATTATGACATGTGAATTGTGTCATTAACTTAGATAATGTTTATTTAACCAATCATGAACTGATTATTGAAAACATTTTATAGGTTAATATTTAAATAATTTTAACTCTTAAAGCTCACTTTTAGTAACTAAAAGCCTAAAATGAAAGTACAAGAAAGTTATTGTATTAAAATATAGAACATTTGCTTTTAAATTTAGTTTTGTAAGTTTAACCAAGAAAATCTCAATGTTTTTAGAAAACTGGTAGCTCCTTCTAAAAGTGGCTCATCAAATAATCATTACTGGATTTTGGGTTGCTTGCCCCTCCCTCTGGAGTTGGATTCCAGATTTTTCTCATCTTAAAAAGTCTGAAGGAACTGAGCAAATACAGTAAAAAGTTTATTGACAAAGTAAGAGTGAAGAGTGAGAGGATAGGGCTCTGCAGAGTGAGCTTTGGCCAGGTAGAAGAGGAAAGAGCAGGGTAAAGGAACACCCTGCAGGAAGCCGGCAGGCTATTGCAAGCCCAGAGAGCAAGCTCTTGGCAATTGTCCAAATCTCAGGGAAATGTAGGAGAATTTCTACATGTGGGTCCTGAGAGGCGAGGCCGGGATCCTACGCCTCAGGGTGACTCCAGGTCTTGTTCATCCTGTTGAAAACCTGCTCAAATTCTCACCAGAAATCCAAACGCAGGGCTTTGGAAACTGCTGTATGAGGGATCTTGTAATTCATGTTCACACCTACTTTCCTAGGCAGTTTTGCCCCATACTAATCTATTTCATTATTATTTCAGACATAGAAAATGTAACTTTTTAATGATAGCCAATAACAATTATGTTAGATGATTCATCATAACAGATAACACTTATTTAAAGCTATATGTATTATCTTTGACCAAGAAAAACTCTTAAATTATGGTACACAAACACTAATAGATGTTGCGTGTATAAAACTGAGTTTTGTTATTATTGTAGTTACCTAGGAACCTGGGTGGGGCTTCCTGGCCCGGCCATGGGGAGGGTCATGAAAGGTAGGCTTTCGTTTCACTTCCTCACTGCTTGGACTGAGTCCTTGGGTCCTCGCTGTCCGCATGTTTGCTTGTTGCCCTTTGCTGCTCTTTCTGGACATAGACCTCCAGTTAGCCTCCACTTACCCGGATTTGTAAATGGCTTTTCTGTCTTGGTTCGGGTTGTGTTCGCCTGCTGTCCTCTTCTGGGAAATTAATCTGACCTCTACTTACTTCAGTTTGTAAATCGGTGTTTCTTTCTTCTTCTAGGTGATGCTGGGGTCAAGGGTGAAATGCTAGGATTAGGGATGCCCCGCCCTGGATGTGGCTGGCACCAATGAATTGGTTTAGGGTTTACCTGGAATCATTGACTAGACATGGGTTTAAATCAACTGCCTCCATCTTTTTCCTTTTTCCTAGACTTATAAGAAAAGCCTCTGATTTTAAAGAGCAGCATAGATGAACCTCTTTTCTTTTTGTGTTGTGACTGGCACAGTAGCTCTTCATGTGCAGAGAAAAATTTGTCCCTTGTAAAAGGAAATGCCCGAGGCTTTTTGCTGGGGGTGGGGACCATGGCCCAGAGGGCCTGTTCAAACTGACTTTGGTTGACTCACTTCTTCCCTGTTTTAAATTCCAAATGGTCCTATAGCTTTCTTCCTTAAATACAAATATTTAAAACCCTATGCCTGATGATCTCAGCAGAACAAATAGACAGCACTTAAAATTTAATTTGTCTCCTGTGGGTCGAGGTCTCACAAGGGATGCTTTGTGGAGCCGTGTCATCTCCTCCTCCTGCATGGCACACCATTTTAAGGAATCAAGACTTACTCGGCTCCTTCTCTCTATAGGCCCCTAGGCCAAGCCAGTGAGAAACCTCTTGAACTTTGCCACCATGTGGATTTGGCTGAGTTTGCCTCTAGGCTATATTCTTGATGAGTGGGAATGGTGTGATGTGACTTGGACTGGTGGTCCTGTGGGCTGTCTGTGAATCCCCAACCATGCGGGAAGTTTTGGGTGTGTAGCTCTAAAAGCTCCTTATCTCTGCCTGTCTCATACATAAATCTGGCCAACAGCCCCAGAAAGCTCTATAATTTGAGAAGTCTGCATCTTCCTAAAGATCACTCCTCATCCTCTTGTTTGAGAAGTAATTAATAGTTACTTCTTTGGGGCCACTACAATTCTTCCACATCTATCTGCTCATTTTATAGCAGTAATCACACGGTTCTACAGCGTTTGTGTATTTCTCTCCGTGCAATTCTCTCTTTTTCACTGAGCTAAAAACCCTTAGAAGACAGTGATTGGGTTCTGTGTTTATCCTCTCTGTCTGTTATGGTTTGGATCTGGTCCCCTATAACTCATTTGCTGAAGACTTGGTTACCAGCCTGTGGAGTTCTCTGGAGGAGGTGGAACTTTTCAGAAGTAAGGCGTGCTTATTGGAAGTTATTGGGGATGTGCCTTTGAAAGGGATATTTGGTTTCAGATTTGTCCCTCTCTGCCTCTCTGTCTTTCTGTCCCTGTCTCTCTCTCTTCCTTTTCCAGTGGCACCATTCTGTCTGCATACTATCTAATAAAATACTTGCCACATGGAGGGCACTCAATGAATAAATGCTGAGTGAACAGATTTGTGTGTGAAGAAGGCAGAATAGAATATTTTAAAACCACTCTTAGTTTTGTCTGCTTCTAACTTGATATTTAGCATGTAGAGTGAGGTGATCCAATCAGTAATATACTTAGTTGAGAGAATGATTTCTAAAGCTATCTTTGGATTTTACTAGATTATAAATTCTTGGCATGACTACAGTAGATGTCTGAAATGTGTTATTCGTTGACTTGAGAGAATGAAACATTTTATATTCAGTCCCATTCTGAACCTCAGAAGAAGAAAGTGTTTTTATTTTTCCTGGATATTCATGAAAAAACCCACATAGTCTGAAGGTTAACTTGCCTTATGTTTAAAAATATTTCTGTGCTGGGCTTGGTGATTCATGCCTGTAATCTTGTCACTCAGGAGGATTTCTGTGTGAGTTTGAGGCAGCCTGGGCTCCATACTGGATTCAAGGCCATCTTCCACTGCATAGTGAGACCCTGTCTGCAAAAAACGTGTATTTCTGGTTATTAATCTTATGAGATGAGTGAACATGTTAGTCACTGACATTGCTAAACTGAGCAATGATACTCTACCATAATTAAAAATAGTTTTGAAATCTCCAACCAAGAATTTCACATACTTTAATTCTGAATGAAATAATGTAAAGGCATGAAACTTTAAATATGATAATATTTAATATAGAAATGTGATTTGTGGACCTGAACATAAGAAGGAGTACATTACTTCCTCTATGTCTGTATAAATCTTGGTCTGGGGTGAACATTCAAATAGATTCTGGGATCATTTCATTTTCCCTGTGACTTATTAATACACCAGGCTTCACACTAATAGAGAAAATGCTTCAGATGTATTTTATTCTGGAATTTGGGGATCCTTTAATTACTTTTTTATTTGAAAGAGAATTATAAAAAAGAACAATAGCAAAATGCCAACAATGTAGGCAAAAACAAAACAAAGCAAAAACAATAAAAATGATACAGGGTTTCAGAACAAAATGATAGGAATGGATAGTGGTTGTTGTATTACATGTTGTTATCTTCGATGAAGTTGCTCAGATTACCAGATGTAAGAATGCAAGATTGATCAAACCATTAAAGAGAATAAAAAGAAAAATGAAAGAAACATTAGAAATAATACAGAGTTTCACTAGACAAGATGGTAGGAATTCACCAATGGTTGTTATATTGCATATTGTTGTCTTCAAATTAGTTGTTCAGGTTACTAGACATAAGCATGCAAAATTGGTTGGAAAAAAACCTAAAAAATTTAAAAAATTAAACATTATCTGTTCCTTTCAATAAACCATTAGACATCAGCAGTACAGTTATCCCAGCTATCCATATATCTATATATTTTTCCCCTTATTTCTTTTTCTCCTTTCCCTCATCCAAGTTGTTCCTTCCTTTGAGCAATTTCTTTCCCTTTCATAATATCTATTGTATCTTTTAGGTTTTATTTATTCTTTCAGGTTCTTACACTAGGAAGACAATATGATTTTTACACCTCTGGATCTGATTTATTTCACTTAGGAGTGTGATCTCTAGGTGCATCCATTTACCTATAAAAGCTTTGAGTTTATTTTTTTTTATAGCTGAGTAATACTTCATTGTATAAAAATATCACATCTTTTTTATGCATTCCTGGGTTGATGGGCATTTGGGTTGTTTCCAAGATTTAGCTATAAACATGGGTGCACATGTATTGCTGTGGTACGATGTTTTTAATTCTTCTGGGAAATACTCAGAAGGGGAATAGCTGGGTTAAGTGGGACTTCTAATCCTGGTTTTGTGAGGAATCTCCACACTGATTTCTACAGTGGTTTCACCTATCTACCCTCCCAGCAGTGGTGGAGAAGGGTTACTTTTCCCCCACAGCCCCTCCAACATTTGTTATTGGTTAATTTCTTAATGATAGCCATTCTTTCTGGGGTGAGATGGAATCTCAAGGTTGTTTTAATTTGCACTTTGTGCATGACCAGTGATACTGAATATTTTTTCATATATTTACTTACCATTAAGTATTTCTTCATCTGAGAAGTGTGTATTCATCTCAGATGCCCATTTTGGATTAGGTCTTTGAATTTTGGGGGTCTGATTTTTAAAAATTCTTTATATGTTCTAGCTAGAAGTCTTTTGTCTGAGGGGCAGTTGGCTAAAATTTTTTCCCAATTTTTGGGTTTTCTTTTGGTGATTTCTCTGTTGGTGATTTCTTTTCATGTACAAAAACATTTCAATAAGATGAGATCCCAGTTGTTGATTCTTTGAAGTATTTCCCATGCAATTTGGTTCTTGTTGATGAACTCTCTGTCTACCCCTATGTCTTCAAGATTTCTACCTAGTTTCTCTTCCAGTAGATTTAGTGTTTCTGTTTTAATATTTAGATCTTTGATCCATTTTCACTTTAGTATATGTTGATAGACATGGTTCTAGTTTTGGTCTTTGGCATGAGGAAAGCCAGTTTTCCCAGCACCATTTATTAAAGAGGCTATCTTTCTTCCAGCGAACATTTTTGGTCCTTTTGTCAAAGATCAGGGGGCTGAGTGTGTTTGTAGTTGTGTCTGCATCTTCTAATCTATTCCACTGATCTTCAGGTCTGTTTTTTTGTCAATACCATGCTGACTTTATTGAGGCAGTTTTGTAGTATAATTTCAAATTATAGATTGTGATGCCTCTTGACTTTGCTTTGTTTCCTAGGATTGCTTTTGCTATTCTAGGCTTCTTCCAGTACCAGATGAATTTTAGGAATGTTTCCTCTAGATCTGTGAGTATCCTAATGATATTTTAATTGGGATTGCTTTGAATCTGCAGGAAAATTTTGGCAATATGGTCATTTTTGGTTCTTCCTATACATGAGCAAGGAGTATCTTTCTGTTTTCTGAAATCTTTCATCTCTTTTTCAGAGTACTGTGACTTACACTGTATAGATCTTTTACTTCCTTTGTTAGATTGACTTCTAAGTATTTCATTTTTTAGATGCTAATTGAAAGATGTGGTTTCCCTAATTTCTCTCCCAGTCTGTTTGCTGTTTGTGTACAGGAATGCTATTGATTTTTGAGTGTTGACTTTGTATCCAGCTATACTACTGAACTGAGTTATTAAATCTATAAGCCTTTTGGTGGAGTTTTTGGGGGTCTTCTATGTAGAGTATCATGTTGTCTGTGAATTAATGATAAATTCACTTACTTTCCTATTCTTCTTCCTTTTATTTCTCCCTCTTGTCTAATTGCTATGGCTAATGTTTTAGAACTATATTGACTAGGAGTGGTGAAAGTGGATATCCTTGTCTTGTTTTGTTCCTGATTTTAAAGTGAAAGCTTTCAATTTTTGTGCATTTAGTATGATGTTAGCCATTGGTTTGTCATAGATGGCTGTTATCAGAAGGTGGTAAAGACCATCTATTCCTACTTTCTATATGGTTTTATCATCAATGGGTGTTGGACTCTATCAAAAGCTTTTCCTGCATCAATGGAGATGATATGATTTTTGTCTTTGGCTCTTGTGTTGGTTTGGGGCTTATTTCAAGGGAAACAATAGAATACACAGGACACATATTTTATAAGATTATTTGTAATAGTCACCCAAAGAATGATATACAAAAGAATGCAGGGAATCTGGCTACACACTAAAACCAAGGAATGTAGCCAAGGGCCTGCATCCATGGCAATGACCTGCATGAGTCCAACTGAAGACCTAGAGCTCATAACAGTGCCTACCATGGGTCCAACTAGAGGCTTAGAGCCCATAACAAGATTTCATGCAGGCCTGTTTCACAGATCTGTGGTGGAAAGCCCAAAGGTCAGTGGTGGAATCTAAGAAGTCTGTACCAACAGGATAGGGGATCTGTGCTAGCAGGTTGAGAGATCTACACTGGAACTAGGAAGTGACATGAAAGTAAGAACCAGAGCTCACCTAAAAAGTACCATATTCATCCCCAGAAACAGTGAGGTCTTGAGCTCCTCTGATAGTGAAGACAGCTGAGTTCCCATCAAGAAAGCCAATGCTGCAAGCTTCTCCATGAGACTGGCAGTGCACCATCTTCCCCTCTTGAGCCAGGAAGTGATGCTCAAAGCGAGGACCAGAGCTCCCCTAAAGTGAACCAAAGCTATTCTCAGTGCCAAAAAGGTCCTGAGCTACTCAAAGGATGAAAACAGCCAAGTTCATCAGGAAAGCCAGCATGACAGGCTCCTCCAAAAGAACCAACAACTTCTCATAGCTTCTGCCAGCTCTCAACAGCATTCCTCTGCTCTCAAAAGCCTCTCTTCTCTAGTTCTGCCTCTTATGCTGCTGGCAACAATCCTCAAGTGGGCCTCCCACACTGAGCACCATGCTTACACAGTTCAGCTGGGACTTATAAGTTGACCACCAGTTGCCACTCCACTACAGCTCTATTGATATGGTGTATTACATGAATTGATTTGCATATGCTGAACCATCCCTGCATGCCTGGGATGAATCCCACTTGTTCATTGTGTATAATCTTCTGATGATTTGTTACATTTGGTTTGCTAGTACTTTATTGAGAATTTTTACATATATATTCATTAGGGAGATTGGCCTATAGTTCTCTTTTTTGTTTGGGTCTTTCTCTGGTTTTTGTATGGGTAATACTTGCCTCCAGGAATGAGTTAGGGAGAATTCCTTCTCTTTCAGTTCACTGAAGAGTTTCAGAAGGATTAGCTTTACGTCTTCTCTAAATTTCTTGTAGAATTCAGCTGTGAATCCATCAGGACCTAGGCTTTTCTTCACTGGTAAATTTATTATTACATTTTCAATTTCACTGGATGATATTGCATTAGGATTTTTTAATATCATCTTCATTCAGCTTTGGTAATTCACATGTATCTTGGAATCTGTCCACTTCCTCTGTGTTTTCTGTCCTATGAGAGTAAAGATTTTTAAAGTAGGTGTTGATAATCTTCTGAATTTCTAAGGAATCTGTAGTGATTTCATCCCTTTCATTCCTTATTGCATGAATTTGAGTTTTTTTTCTCATTTTTTGGATAAGGTTAGCTACAGGTCTATTACTTTTATTTATTCTTTTAAAGAACCAAGTCTTTGATTCATTAATTCTTTATATTATTTTCTTAGTCTCTATTGCATTAATTTCTGCTCTGAGCTTTTAATTTCCTACCTTCTTTAGGCTTTGGGCTTGACTTGCTCTTCTTTTTTTAGAAACCTGAGGTGCAGCATAAAATTGTTTATTTGTGCTCATTCTGTTTTCCTGATATGGGAATTTACTGCTATAAATTTCCCTCTGAGGACTGCTGTCATTGGATCGCACAGGTTCCTGTAAGTAATATCTGCTTTTTCGTTTGATTGTAAATATTGTTTAAATTCTTCTTTGTCATCTGTGACCCATTGGTTGCTGAGAGGGTGTTATTTAATTTCCATGTGTGTATGGAGTTTTTGCAATTTCTTTTGTCATTAATTTCCCATTTCATAGCACTATGGTCCAATAGTATACATGGGATAATTTCAGTTCCTTTGTATTTACTTAAGCATGTTCTATGTGCTATTATATGGTCTATTTCAGAGCATGTCCCATGTGCAGCTGAGAAGAATGTGTATTCCAATGCTATTGAGTGGAACACTCTGTACAGGTCTGCTAAATCCATTTGTTCGCAAGTTTGCTTTAGTTCTGTTATTTCTTTGCTGATTTTTTTGTCCAGTTAATCTACCTGTTTTTGACAATGCAGTGTTAAAATCCCCTGTTATGATTGTGTTGCTGCTTACTATGTCGGTTAAAATTTGTCTTATATAGTTGGGTGCTGCTGTATTTGTTGCATAGATATTTATGATTTTTATATCTTTTCTTGATGTTTTTCCCTAACAGATATGTAGTGACCTTCTTTATTTTTTTAACCATTCTTGGTTTGAAGTTTACATTGTCTGCAACTAGAGTAGCTACTCCTGCTTTATTCTGGGTTCCTGTCACGTGGTGTATTATTTTCCATTGTTTGGCTTTGAATCTATGAATTTCCTTTTGAGTTAAATGTATTTCTTGTATACAAGCATATTGTTGCATTTTGTTTCTTGAACCACTCTGCCTGTCTGATTCTTTTTGATTGGTGCATTGAGGCCATTTACATTGATGGTTATACTGGTATGTATTGGCTTATCTTTGTCATGTTATTTTCCTGCTGTTGGTTCCTCCTTTTTACCTCTGTGTAATTGCTTGGTCTGCTCGCTAGTTCTTTTCCGTTGCTGTTCTTGAAATTGTGGTCATTTTTATCTCTTTCTAGAATATCTTTTAGTACTCTTTGTAGGGTTGTTTTGGTGCTTATCCATTTCTTCAGTTGTTCCTTATCATGGAAATATCTTATTAATTTTGAAGGATAGTTTTGCAGGGTACATCAATCTGGGTTGGAAGTTATTTTCTTGAAATAATTTGCTGCAGGCTCTTCTCAACTTGATAGTTTACATTGAGAGATCTTCTGTGATTCTTTTTTTTTAATTTTTTTTTTATTTTAGAAACATAAAAGTACAAAAACCTATTGACAAACAGACACCCATTATCATAGAAAATAGTACAATCACAACTAATCTATAGACAAGGTGATATGGTCTCAACAGTTGTTGTTGCTTTATCCATTGATATCTTCGAATTGTAGATGTATGGACCCATATACAGACATGCAAATTTAGTCAGACA